>AYEL01079523.1:0-29599 GCA_000484575.1 Olivierus martensii
TTAATTTTTCCTAATTGTTATATTTATTTTATGCTCTATGTTAAATTAGTTTTTACCCCTTTAGGAAAATACCTTCTTAAAAAACTATTTTATTCTGTTTTAAAATTTTTGACAAATTCCAAGTTTATTGAATCTGTTAAATCATTTTTAATCAATCAAATTCAAGAAACATCATCATAACAGATTTTTGTATTGTTTATGTGTAGTTTTAATATTATACCTAACAAATTAAATTTTTTTTTCTTCCCACCACTCCCTCCACGTATTTCGAGCTCCCAAAGGGCTCTTAATAAGGGGGGCATATCTCATATATTATATTATATTATATTTTTTTTTTGGAGAGATGTCTTTGGGGAGAGTTCGGGGAATTCACTCTTCCCCTGGACTGTTGTCAAGACAATTTATTTTTGTTTGTGTAATACTGCACTTGACCGGGGAGAGACTTCATACACTTGCTTGCTGGGTACGGAGAAAAGAGGTTCTTTTTCGTGTCTTCTGTATAATATTGTAACTTCACACTTGCTTGCTGGGTACGGAGAAAAGAGGTTCTTTTTCGTTCTTCTGTATAATATTGTAGTTTTAGAATAAATCCAAAATAACCAAATTTTGTGTGTCATTTTTATTGGTCTACAATTAACAGAATACGACATAATATATATATATATATTATGTGATATACAACATATATTTTCTCGAGGCTATATTTATTTTGTAGTTTGAATTTAATCTGCTTACCTGGCAAACTCATTAATCATGAATTTTGATAGTGATATAATTATATGGATTCAACGTAATTCATCTTTATTTAATACAAAATGCATGGAGGTATATAATAATTACATCTAAACTATTTATGCCTTTAATTTTTGAAAGCAATAAATAAATCATTAGAATTAAAATAAATGTCAATAAATTATTATAACCAAATTAAATTTAAGATAATTTGTATTAAAGTTTTTTCAAGAAGTCATATTTTATAACAGAGCCTATTCTAAAGTTAATTCTTTTTAAACACAAGAAAAAATTTATTTATAAGCTAAGAATTATAATAGTTTTATATATTCTTAAATAGTGTTGAATATCGAATATCGATGTTTTGGTATCGATGTTCGATGTTTTTTCTGTTTATGTAGTAGAATTGACATTTGTGAATATCGATGTTTTGGTATCGATGTTCGATGTTTTTTCTGTTTATGTTGTAGAATTGACATTTGTTAAATAACATACGTAATATTTTTATAAACGGAATTTTTTATAATTGGTGATTTCATTTAATATTTTAGTTTTGCATTACGAAAATCAAACAATAAATCTGGCAATATGATTTACTATGTCGGTTTATCACGTGATACACTTAACCGTCCTCATTTAATTAATATTCGACATCCTTTCGGTTTCTTCTTTTTGTGGCAACATTTTTCTAAAAATAAAAGTAATTCTAAAGCTTGCATGTATTGTTCAAAGAATTGAAAATTAATGAAATAATACCACGAACAAGATGTCATATTGAAAACAAACATCCACAAATTCTTTGAGTTCAGTAAGAATTGTAAAATGAAGAAAAATGCTATCAAGATTCGGACAAAGATCATCGTCATTACTTCTCTCAGCAAAACAAAGAAACATTTCTGATACGTTTAGTAGCACTGAGAAATTCAAATCCGGTGGATCAGCAGAAAATATGATAAATCAAGCTTTTATATTTGTGGTATGTAAAGACAATAAGTCGTTGAGATTTGTGGATGGTGAAGATTTTCAACATTTCTTAATGACAATAGCACCTTTGTACAAAATTCCTTTTCGACTAATGATTAGACTAATTTCCAATAAAGATAATAATATGTTATGCAAAGTCAAACAGAATTTTTGAATTGCGACTGCATACAATGGTGCCTCGCAATTCAGCACTAATCCGTCGCCGAAGTAATGTCAAATTGAGAAACTGTCGAATTGCGGGACAAAATTTCCCATATAAGACTGTGTAAAATAAATCAATTCGTTATCGGTCCCAATCCCACTCCCCTAACTAGTGAGGTGAGAAAGATACGATATATTATTTACTTTATTATATGTGTTTTGCTAATGTATAACACACTAAATTACAAAATGCGCTATTTTATACACAACACACAATTTATTAGCCCTTCGATGTTCGAATGAAGTCTTCCAGCACACACCCTAGCACCCATTTAACCTTCTTTCTTTGTTGCAAAACGTTGCCACAGTCGTCCTAAGAATGCCATACTGGAGTTACATTTTAATTGTTCTACCTTTTTGCAATTTATCTACAATTTTTTCTTCGTCTCTTTGTTCAATCAAGTGTTCGTTTTTTAGGAATTATTCCTCTGGTCAGTTCTCTTTGAACCATCCTTACATTTCACTCAAAAAATAATAATAATTACAAACTTTTTACTTTCTGAAAAATGTAGAATTGAAAATTAACATAAACAACACGGGCAAACACCAAAGTAACTCGAAGAAAGCTGACAAATAGCAAATGACATCACACAACTCCATGCACATGCATGTGCCAACCCGCGAAACTCAAATGTCGAATTGAGAGACCGCCGAATTGCGGGACGTCGAATTGCGAGTCACCACTGTATTAGAAGAATGGCATATTAACAAGTATCTAGTTAATAAAGTAAAGCAGTTGATAAAATACTAGGAAATAAATGAAGAATATGTTAATAAAGTTATTAATGACATGCATTGTCAGTAATAAATGTATTAACATATCGATGTTATATGCATTAGACATATCATACAGTTACATCATGATATGTAACTGTATTGATATATTGTCGATGTTATCTGTTTTACAGATAATCATCGATGTTATCATAGTAGTGTGGTAGCGCTACCGATAATATACCTGACGCCTTCATTATCATTAGGGGGTGCTGACGGTAGTGTTTCTTAGAACCACTAGGCCAATTTAATTGAACTTCTTAAATGACCGTTGGGGAAAAATTTGGCTTCACGAAATCACAGTGGTGCTTTGCAAAGGGCCAAAAACCGCGAAATTATCATACACGGCACATTCGGGACTTAATAAGTCGGCCAATATTACTCGGATTTACTTGGATGGTACCATTCAATTCATCTTAGTGAGGCGAACAATGTGGTGTATAATACGTCGAGCTGTGGTGTATAATACGTCGTATTGTAATCGTACTGTAATGAAAAATATATGTCGAATTTTTATGTGTTAGACAGCCTACATAAGCTTCAGTTTTTGCGTAAAATTGCTGAAATTTTCTAACGTTGCTCTGCAACTGAACGAGATGTTCAGTTGCAGAGGTGACTTTTTTCGACTCGGTGGATCTTTTTTCCGTTTTGAAAAATCTTGTACAGAACAGATTTTATTCAGCGTTAAATTCGGCGAAATTTTTCAAAACATCGAAGTTTCTATCACCGCATGAAATAGGGTGGCAGGCGGTTCAATTCCTCAGGCGGAATTGAACCGCCTCCGCCCTATTTTTTTCTTTTTCGTTTTTATGTAATCTAGCAGAAAATTTATTAGATTAACTGAGGAAACGTGGAATCAAGGGTCTTTGGCTACGTGAACACGAATTTGCTACAACCAGCGAGTTAGCTTATATATACAGTAATCAGGCATATTGTAAAAGTTATTGAATTAGAAATTTTGGCTTAACAAAAAGTAATGGACTAATTTATTGGAAATGCCCTGAAGGGGCAGAAAAAAAGATGAATATACTTGAGAAAGGTCTCAAACATTAAAAAGAAGTGTACAAGCATCGATATGAAAAGTATAAGACTTATGATCAATTTTTAAAGCCGAAGGATACTTATGGAAAAAAATCTCTTCACCAAAAAAGTATATTCAGCAGCTGAGCAAGTCAAAGAGCGGTCAAATTGGAAAATATGAATAAGTCGCTGCTTTCGTTGCTTCTTAGTAGCTGGAGTAGTTAGCTGGAGTTGGACTATACTGTTTTTGGCGAAGATATTTTTTCCAAAAGTATTCTTCTGCTTAAAAAATTGATTATAAATCTTGTACGTATCGTATCGATGTTTGTACACTTCTTTCGATGCTTGTGTATATATAAATACAAGCATCAATACGAAACGTACAAGATTTAAAATCAATTTTTAAAGCTGAAGTGTACTTTAATCTCTGGAAAAAATCTCTTCACTAAAAAATATATATATTCCGCAGCTGAGCAAATAAAACGTTATAGAGTTACTAAGCTGCAAGAAGTTTAGTTTTGTAAGTGATGCCGCGGAATATACTTTTTTCTTGGTGAAGAGAACCAATGTATACCTCTATAATTTAATTACAAAGATCGATGAATACATATAATTTATACTGTATAAGTTATTAATTGATAAAACTCAATTTACAGATCTGAAAAATATTGAAAGTGATATTTTATGTTTTACTATATTCATTTCAAAATTTGAAACAACATAATTCAATTTTGAATAACATCATAATTCAATTTATTTTGTATGAGCTTGAAATTTAATGATTTTCTAACAATGCATAAATTATATTATAGAATCTATTTTGCTTTAAAACAAATGGAGTAATATAATTTTGCTCATTTATCTTTCAATATTTTTCTGATCTAAATTATTTTTTTCATTTAAAATTATAGAACATGTTATCTTTGACTTCAATACATATAAAGAATTATTAAGAAATATAAATATTTTCAAATTTTCGTCAAAGAATTATTGTATATTTTCGTTGATAAATTAATAATATACATAATAATCCCATATTCATTTGTACAGAACTCTAACACTGCAGGATAATTAATATTATTTACAAATAAGAATACGATATAAATGTTTTACTTTATATTTAAGCAAAATGCACAATAAAAGTACAGTTTGAAAATTGCATATCTATTTATTGATAAAAATTAAAATATCAATTTTTCTTTTTACTGGTTTAACTCTGAAGAAGAAATGTATTGAAATCGTGCATATTGATAAGAAAACGTGGCTGGCTGGCTGAATATGGTTTTGGTAGTCGAATCACTGTACTGTTCCTATAAATAGAGTATCATTAGAATAATCTAATCTTCGGATTTCTGCGACAGCCAACACTAGTTTGTGTTTAATAATTTAAAAATTAAGGAATAAAAATTAAATTAAAATTGTAATTACTCTGACAAAAATTAGCAGGTAGCGCTATAATTTAATAATGGCTAAAGCTCTATATATAGAAAGTACTGCAAACTAGCGTCGTCTGATTACTCACCGCCATGTTTGTCCTTCCTGGATTTCAGTGGCAATTGAATATACTCGTTAAAATGTGATTGTTTTGCTTTTGGTATTGGTTGGAAAAACAAAATGAAATGGAAATCAATGGGTTATAATTCAATCGTCCAAATGCTTTGATTTAATCATAAGCACACTTTTTTGTACGAAACGAAAGAAAATAAAAACATTCCGAAGTAGAGAAATATAATGAATTTCGATTTACAGAGAAATTTATTTTAATTTCTGAAATATTTTTTATCTTATGTCAATATTTTGAGTAAAGAATTCAAAATAAAATATTTTGAAATATGCAAATTCAATATAATAAAAATCCAAATTACTATATTATCCTGTATATTTTATTCAAAGATTGAATTGATTAAAAAGCAGAAGGTTAAAATTCTTGAAAAATCACTAAGGCAAAATTCAAAATATGTATTTTAAAGCTACCTACTAGTTGAACAAAATGTGTAGTCTGATGGAACAAATACCAATGTGAAACTTTCTAAAGCTATTTTTCCTAAGTAAAATTTATGCCACCGATTGAAAGTTTATTCCAACATATTTATTAAATTGTGATGAATTTTACATAAGGCAGAGTGGGGTAAGTGCACAAGGTTTTTACAAAGTTGGACTTTAAACGAAGGTATTTCAACCTATCGTATAGATATTTGGCAGGGACGTTAACAATGGCATTCCACAGCTATTACCGTTTAAATCATTTTTGAAAATTTTATATTTGCGACAAAATCGTACAAAATGTCAGATAATCGCACTTAACCCGAAACGGGGTAAGAGGATACGTGCAAGTTAAAAAAGTTTTGATGCTTATTTACGCACCCTAATTGGCACGAGCAGAATCAGGAACAAATCTACTATAAAATGCCTTTTACCACATTAAGATAGGTTGTTTCGTTTTAGAGTTATTCTTTGTTAAAGGAAAAAGGATTGAACTCTTGAAATTTGAGAAAAAAAAGATTTTTAACCGATCGTATAAATATTTGGCAGGGTCATTAACAATCGGATTGCGCACCTATTACCGTTTAAATCATTTTTGAAAAATTTAAATTTGCGACAAAATTGTACAAAATGTCAGCTATTCGCACTTAACCCGAAACGAGGTAAGAGCATATCTGCAAGTTAAAAAAGTTTTGAAGTTTATTTATGCACCTTAATTGGCACGAGCAGAATTAAGAACAAATTTGTAATAAAATGCTTTTTACCGCATTATGATAAGTTGCTTCGTTTTAGAGTTATTCTTTGTTAAAGAAACGAGATTTGAACTCTTGAAATGTCAGAGGACAACTCCGTCCCTTAAAGCCTATCGAAAGATATGCTTTAACCTACAGGTTGAGTGCCATCGAAAAGTGACTCCTGCAAAAGAGTTTAGGTCACTATGCCTTCGTTATTAAATAAATCGAGGTCAAATATTATAAAGCCGGACCGCACCACTTATATGCCTAAAAAATTAAGAACCTTTTCAACCACAGCGGCGGCGTAGTGGTTAGAGCGCTTGCCTGCGGAACGGAACGTTATAAGTTCGAGTCTGGCTTATGGACTTTTTTTTTAAAGAGAATAATTTAAAATATCATTTGCAGTAAAACTTCAGATAAAATCATGTTTTTGTCATAGTTACGTATGGGATAAATAGCAATTCAACACGAGTTTCTATTATCCCTTACGTAAAGAGGCTTCGAGCACAAATTAATACATTAAATATCGCCCGACGCATAGTGAATTACGACAATTAGACAGTGAGAGAGAGATAAAGCGAGAAAGAGATCGAACAACAATTGAAAAGCGAATTTTTCAACATAACTGACAAAAACCTTGATTTACCTGATTTTATTGTTAGCTATATTTTAATTTATTCACTTGAAAAAAAAAACCAATACGCAAGCGAGACTCGAACTTACAACGTTCAGTTCCGCAGGAAAACGCCTTAACCACTATGCCACCGCTTTGGTTAAAAAGAGTCTAATTTTTTAGGCATATAAGAGGCAAGGTCCGGTGTCATGCATTTCAGCTCCTTGAAAAGCGAATTTTTCAACATAACTGACAAAAAACTTGATTTACCTGATTTTATTGTTAGCGATATTTTAATTTATTCACTTGAAAAAAAAAACCAATACTCAAGCGAGACTCGAACTTACAACGTTCAGTTCCGCAGGAAAACGACTTAACCACTATGCCACCGCTTTGGTTGAAAAGAGTAATTTTTTAGGCATATAAGAGGCAAGGTCCGGTGTCATGCATTTCAGCTCGACTTTTTAAAAACGAAGGCATAGTGACCTAAACCGTTATACCTGATTCACTTTTTGATGCCCCCAACCTGTATGTTAATGCCGATCGAAACCGGTGGGACGGAGGTTGTGTGAAATGCGAGAGGCGGTAGAGCAGAAATAAAACAAAACCATATAGTGATGTAAGTACACAAATGATATTTATTATGACAAAGTGTTTTTTATCAAACACCTCCCCTTGTGAAATGCGAGAGGCGGTAGAGCAGAAATAAAACAAAAACATATAGTGATGTAAGTACACAAATGATATTTATTATGACAAAGTGTTTTTTATCAAACAAAAAATGGTTAATTCTCCCTATCTAAATGATGTTTATGCACTTATCAATCATCATCTAGGCATCGTTCACATTCGTACTGTCGTTTCTTTGAACCTTTGTTACATATGCCGCACACCCACTGCATACAAGTTACGCATTGAATCCAATCTTTGTTATTATTGTAATACTGGAAATCGCATTTACAGATAGAGCATAAACTATCATCATCTTCTTTGCCGGAAGTAGTTATTGGACTTGATGGCAAAGTTCTGCATTTCCTTTTGCGCTGTATTTCTTTGGTCATTCTGCGCTTTATCTCTACATTATTTTTATCATATTTGGAGGAAGTAGCAATTGGATTCGATAAAGCTTTAAATTTTTCTTTATTCTGCTTTTCTTCAAGAATCCTATGCTTCATCTCTTCTGTCGTGATCACTTCCGCTCCATTTGCAACTTTTCTTTTTTTTTTCAAAACATTTGGCGTATGTGTTTTTATGGTGTGTAATAGAAGATTTTCAAAAGTCTGTTTTTCTTGCTGAATAGAGGAAGAATCAGATTCTTCGTTTGTTGACTTTTGTATTAGTTTTGCAGGTGATATTTGCTCATTCGATGAATAATTTACATACGGTTCATCAAACGCGATATCTAGTATACCTTCAGAAGGAATATCTTCCGTAACTTCGGGAGGTTTTCCTATATTATCTTTAGGAAAAAATCGCAGTACAATTTGCGGATAATTAGCAGCTTCTATAATAATTGAATTCATTGATTTCTTAGCCGTTTCCGGTTGCTTAGCCGTTTCCGGTTGCTTAGCCGTTTCCGGTTGCTCAGTTGTTTCAGTAGAATGTTTACGATGTTTTTCTACTGTTTTTGCCCTCTTCCGTTGTTTAGGTGAAGTCGCGCTATACATTGAATCTGGAACAACATTTCTCGAAAGCGGATATATGCCAGCTTTTTGGAAACCCTTCCTAATTATGTCTGGTTTTATGTTACTCCAACTTTACCAATAAGTATAGCAAATTCTTTTTTCGGGAGTTTCAGTCGATATGTTTTCTTTGCCATTTTACCAGCTCCTGATCCCATGATGTTTTCAGCGGCTTAAATACGCTTATATCCAAAGGCTGTAGCGCATGACTGGTATGAGGGGGTAATTTGAGAATTGTTACGTTTTCTTGAGATGCTATCTCTATCAACTTAATGCTCACGTGTGTAGAATGCCCATCGTATATTAATATGACAGGACGGTCAGCGCCAACTGTATTCAAAAAACTTTTTTGAAAATAATTTTCGAATAGTACATGACAGGACGGTCAGCGCCAACTGTATTCAAAAAACTTTTTTGAAAATAATTTTCGAATACCTCTACCTCCATCCAACCATTACTAGTTGCCGCATAAGTGGTTCCAGGATAACCAGTGTTTTCTGGGGCTTGCCATTGATCCCATATATATTTGCCTTTGAAAATTATCAGTGGTGGAACTTTATCTCCGAATGCAGAAGCAGCTAATAAGACTGTTATGTTTTCCCTTCCAGGAGTACTAACAGTACGAGTGGAACGCACGTTTTTACCTCCAACAACTTTTGTTTTTGATGGATCCGTACAAAAACTAGTTTCGTCTAAATTCCAGATTCTAGTTGGTTTATTTTTGAGTCCCAACTCCACAATTGTATTTTCTAACAGTTTAAAATATTGGTCAAATATAAAGGGATTGCAACTATTTCGACGAGCAATCTCTATGCTTTGCGGTTTTTTTAAAGACAAGTTATTTCTCTTTGCGAAACCTAGAAACCAATCTTCGCCAGGGACACTGTCTTTAAAGGGGGTTTTCATTTTGTTGGTCTTAACAAACTGTCCGACAAGCTCTAACACCTCCTTTCTGGTCAATCCAAATCCGTATTTCTCCATTTTTAATAGACCATCAGCCAATCGTTTTTCATCTTGGGTTGGAATTGCAGTGCTTCTACCAAATGACTTTGATTTTATTCCACGTCTTCCTTTTAAATGATCCAGTATTGTAGTTAAAGGTATACGATAATATTTGCTGGCTGTGGAAGCATTGATACGTCCTGCTTTGATCTCTTCAATAGCTTCTTCAAAGATTTCTTTCGAATAATCGCCTCTGTTAGTTTTCCTGACGTAGTTGCGAACCATTTTTTATGCTAGAAAGAGAAGCTAATAAACAGATTAAAATGTAGAATACGAAAAAATAAAATTGAACGCGTTATGAGGCCTTGATAGGCATTTACCCCATGGCGCTGTTAGGCACTTTCCTAGGTACAACAGGCATTTACCCCATGGCGCTGTTAGGCACCTTCCCCAGGTAACAATATTTACGGGGCAAGAGCTTTCCCGGGTTTTTCTCAAAAACTTTTGAAATGTCAAACAATATTGTTTACGTAATGTAAACCTTAATCAATATTCTTCGTACTTACCAAAAAAATATCCTCTGACATGAAGTTATCCGCCGAAATATTGCACTTTTAAAATCCTGTCAAAGTTTTTTGTACTATTCGGACGCAACGCGTTTGCAATGCTTTATGTAAATACTGGATTTGCATCATTCGTCGTGCGTTATCTACGTCGATAGGTCGATATTAACTTGTAGTAGAATACTACAATATCAAATATCAAAATTTCGATTATCTTATAATAAAAAAATCCCGATAATGCATTTCCCCCAAGTACGTCCTTACCCCACTCTGCCTTAATTATATTATGACATATGGTAATCTATATCTGAATGTTTGCATTAAGTAAAAAAGCCTATTTTATAATCATATATATTTATATTGAGTTATATTCTATATTATTTGTTTCTGTTAACTTAAAAAATTATTTTAGATTTAACATGTTTTATTGATGCAAATTAATATATTTAATCTCTATTCTATGAATAAATAATGGTAGAAGAATGCTAAATGATTGAATATAAAGAAATAATTATAGTCTATATAACATATTTATTTTAATTCATTTTGATATACAATTTTCTGAATTAAAATTATTTAATAAAATATTTAAAAAATATTTTTCCCCTATTCGCAAAATATAAATTTAAATCCATAGGTGAAATCAAATTTTTCTTCTTAATTGATGAAAGTTATCTAATAAAACAGAAAAAAGAAATAACTATTAAAAAATTTTTAATTCTAATAACCATAGGTGGTAACTACTATCCTTTATGAGTATATATGATTCTGATTTCATCTTGACTATAATTTATTTTTATTATATGAATAAATTTTAGTCAAAATACCTGTTAATGTAGAATTTTGTATTCTAGTTATCTAAAAAATTTAATAAAATAAAGCCAGTGTCTTTACTATATTAATAAGTAAAATTGATTAAAATTAGTTAATAATATTAAAATTTATTTATATAGTACAAAACTACCTGTTTTCATTACACGATAAAGTACGATTTGCTGTATTTAGCATTGGAGCTATGCGTGGTTTAGGATGGAAAAAGGTGGAATGAGTCAGGTGACGTATCACTATCCAATGGGTAACCATAAATAGCGGCAACAGCCGGGGAAAAGGAATCCGTTACTTTCTATATGCAGAGCTTTAATAATGGCCACCATCTAATGCATTAATAATAATATTGAATTTTCAGTATTTTATTAAACTATGCGATATTTTTTCGTAAATGAATAGATAAGATTATATAAATGAAATAATTCAAAGAAAAAGTCAGGTTATTGTAATAATGCAAACACTCATGACTGTTATCATAAAAGAAAACTATTGATCTTACAATATCAATTCTTTTATATTGGTCACGAACTTCAAAATTCATTTCTAATAATATTAAAATAACTTAACTTTGTTTCTATAGTAACTCACATAATATACAATATCATCTAAAGTAAATTCATATTTACCTTAACAACTATGAAGCTGATATCTCCTTCATCTATACTTCTGGCTGTTCTTTTTAACGTAGTGTCTTCTGATAAAGGTAAAAATAGAAATCTATCAAATTTTTGTTATTGAATTTTAGGTATTTTATTAAAGTATACGATATAATTTTCATAAACGAATAAATAAGATAACATAGCTAATGAAATTCAAAAGGGAATTTTAAAATTAACAATAAGACGAACAATGTACAGTATATAGAATATAACTACTTCGAATATTATTAAATCTATGAATTTAAAAATTTTAATTCTTAAAAATGTAACTGTTCTTACCAGTGGTATAGTAGTGTACTATATTTATATTAATCATGGGAATTTAATCTTTTATTTTCTTAAATTAAATGACTTTTATTCTAAAAAATACTGGTATACTGATATAGGTTTTCTATTTGAGATCCAATTTTTGAATTATTAATTTTATAATCAAATATTTATATTTTTTCTCCAAATTTTGTTTACAGTTCAAAGCTAACTTAACCAAAATAAATTAAGTATGGGTAAGAAACTAAATGCAAACAATTACTATTATATGAGCCGTTCACAAGCCAAATCGATTAAATCCACTTTTTGAATTTTTTTAAATTTTAGTGTCGAAACACTTAATTGACTGTTAACTATTTATATTAAAAATAAATTTCCCTAATTGTTAGGCTTATCACCAGTAAATTACAAAATTTTTTGGCCTTTGAATAATAAATAATTAATTTCAGAAGCCACTTTGATTAACTCCATACTCTAATATAAATCGTGACAATAATGCAATTTAAACGTTTATAAGTGTGGTATTATGCCTAAGATATTTTTTGAATTTACCCTTCAAATTTAGAATTATATTTTTGTATCTTTTAAAATTACTAAATTGGAAGGATCAATTGACAGACGTATAGGAAAGGTACGATATTGTCTAAATGAAAATCTTGGATAACCAGTTACAGTTAATAATTTTTTTGGTTTTAGTCAAAGTCTTTCTTTAGTCGTCTTAATATAATGATATACCGTGAGTTTTTCTTGAAACCGAACACTCTGAATTTTGGCGTCGAGCCAATTTAATTTGTGTTTTCTTTAATTTTACCCATATAAATTCCTGATAGGATTAAAATACCAGGAATTTATATGGGATTATATTTTGATGATATAACATTTCAATAAATATGAGATTTAAAATAATAGTTGAAATCAATGCATAAAATAAATTTTTCCTGAGGACAAATACACTGAAGATGAATAAAATGATCAATTTTTAGTAGGAATAATACATAGCATTGTAATTGTATTGTAGCATTGTATTCCTCCAAGTAAATCTTTTTTAAATCAAAGAGCTGAAAGACATATATAGATTTCACAAGTCATGAATCTTCTGGAAATTATTCAGTTGTTCAGTTATATTAAAGAACAACTGAAACTGTAGAAAAAAAATCAACATGCAAATAATCAAAACTAAGTTTTTTTAATATACTATATATGTTTTTCAAACTATACCCAGGCAATGCTGGGCACTCATTGCTAGTTTATTTATAGAATTCTTTCTTTAATATATAGCCACCTCCTCAAACTGTTGAGAAAGATCAATTCAACATATCAAACGATGAATATTATAATCCAAAAATGACTCAAGATAGTGCATTAAAACCCAATGTAGGAGGTAATTTAATACAGGTAAGATATGGTAAAAATTCTTAATTATTTTCTCAATTATTTAATTTATAAATTAAATAAGAATATCTACTAAATAAAAATTTAGTAGAATAATTTATATAACTGTTTTAGCTATAAATATGTTTATATAATAGTATAAAAAATTTCAAAATTCTTATATATAAATATTTTAATATTTTTTTTTTTATTAAAAATATATAATTATAATTAATATTAAAATATTATATAAAAAAATTTTTTTTTATTAATAATATTTTTATTTTATCATATATTAATAAAATAAAAATTGAAAATTTAGTATATTGGTCAAAATTATTTTTTTTATATTATTTTAAAGATAATATTTCATGTCATGATCATTTAAAATTATGTGAGACCTCAGAGCAGCACATTATGGGATCTAAGTTGATGGCTCAGGACTTAGCCTTTGAGTGGTTGTGGGCTTCACATAGGCTGGATGGGAGGATAGCAGAGTGTTCCGTCACAGAACTGACTCAGACAATAACTTTAACAACAATTAACATGTTTATTGATCAGGAGAAAGAGTTTTTTACAAATTATTATACAAATAAGATCACCCAAGGAGGATAAATACTTTATTACAACTGTTTGTTAAAAACTCCTGTTCTTTAGAAATAATCTTGTTATATATAAAACTTAACAGGAAATAATTTTATATAAAAATCCTTAACAGGAAATAATTTTATTTTTAAAACGTTTTCGGCCTTACTTTGAGATCCTCATCAGTAAACACCAGTAGTGTTTACTGACTAGCAGTTGGGACTCGATTCTAAGTCATGAGGCAACTTTCTCATTTGGCAGATGTGACTTGACTGTCCTACTTCTAATGCAGTTTCTATTCGACTATCTCTCAAAAAATTTTGGTCTTATTTGACCTTTGACCTTTTCCTGGGAAAATCCAAATACCCCTTGGTAGGTTGTCTCCCTATTGTCCGAATGTATATTTTCTCTTTCCATAATTTTAATCTCCCTGCCATATCTGTTCATAATTCAATTCCCATCACAAAATTTAATCTTGTCTACAACTTTAATTTTGAGTGACAGAAAACAAAAGTCTCCCTTTCGGAATAAATTCCTTCACCAGCATTTATTATTACTTTTATCCAACAGCATTCAGAACACTCATGATTGTTATTTTTCCCTAGTTTAGAACTTCTTTCTCCCTTATTTATTATATACATGCAGGTTTGGAAAGCAGATGGTGATAATTCATAAGCAACTTACAAAGGAAGTTGTGTCCCACATTCCACAATTATAATGAATATAAAAAAACTCCAATTTTTAAGTATATAAAAACTGAAAACAAAATTACAATATGACTGACTGTCACAAATTCCTAAAGTGTTCTTATATATTGTTCATATCAAATTTTAGGATATATTTTAATGTAAAAAAACAGATATCTAGTACACAAAAAGCAATTTTCAATATAAGATTTCAGTCAAAAATTATTAATTATAGTTATTGTATATTTTTAGTTTTAATATTTTAACTTGCAAATGATTTAATTTAGTATAGTGCAATCAATCCATTAAGAGGTGTTCAATTTAATGAAATAGAAAAGAGCTAAATATATTAATAATAATAAATAAAAGTAATATATATGGCTCAAAAATTGCCTCTATTATGCTATGAAATTGCATTATGAACAAAGGATTGAATAATATACAAAGAAAATACTCAGGTATTAGATTTTGTCATTTTAATTTTAGCATTATTAAATTTCAAATTGACTATATTAATTTCTTAGAAGCATCACTAAAAATCTATATTGGTAATGAGATGTGCATTAGTTTCAAATATGATTTTATTGTATACAGAGAATTAATTAACTTATTTTAAAGAAGGCTTCTTTTAATAAAAGAAAAATCAAAAACAGAATACAGGTAACTAAATTTTAAAAATTATTATAAACAGGTACACCTTATATAATGTGGGGGTCCGGAAAAGTGGCCCTTTGCATTTCGTCCCCAACACGTTTTGCCCCAGCACATTTTGCCCTCTGTAGATAATGAATAGGCTGCAAAATGTAAATAATACATCAAGTTTTTAATAATTCTATTTATTTTGTTTTAATATAATAAATGCACATTAAAACTCGAAGTTGTATGCATTGCCTTTAAGGTAATTATAAGCTAGTTCAGATTTTATTTTATTTTAGCAAATGAAGCTCCATTCTCGTGACATTTTATAAATTCAAAAATTTATAAAAAATTAAAATAAAAATTATTGAAAAGAAGAAGAAAAAAACAATAATTAAATTTTATTAAATATATCACACTAGTATAATAAATTTCTGTCATTTTTCAAATAATTAAATAATTAACTTAATTAATTAAAATTTGCATAATACAGTGGACTTGTGTTTTTACGAACTTCCAATTTACAAACTATTTAGTTGGTCTTAAAAAGTCCCTAATGTTAATTAATGCCATTCCCATTTATGAACTTTTGATTTTATGAACTTTTTGGGGGTTCGTAGGAGTTCGTAAAATCAAGTGTCCACTGTACCGAGTTTTTTATCAATAATTTTTTTTAAAATATCCAATTTTATTCATTCATATCTTATTTTATTCATAAAGTAACTTGCCACTATCAAAAAATACCAAACATTTCTTTGGATGGCTAAGATTTCATATAGAAAAATCTTTTTCTCCAATGTTATATAATCAACAAAAAGTTATGAAAGACAATAAAAAACGTAATAAATTATAAAATTATCAAAAAATTTCAATGAAAATTAAGCAAGATTTCCCTATTTTAATTTTTGCTAATTAATTAGGTTTAATTTGTAAACAATCCCAGAGTAATAACATCGAATCTCCACTAAAGGGGCTGGATTTCAATAAATATTTGAGTTATCGAGAGTTGATTGTATAGGTAGGCCTTGATTAGTGCGAATAATTGGTCCCACAAATTTCTCACACTATTCGAAGTATTAACTATATGTAAAATATGGTAATTGGTTCTTGTTTGTGAGATTCTGGCCATTAGCCAATCTCACGATGAATAACCACAATACTAACTGTTTAAGAAATATTTATTTTCATATTTTACATCGTTGTTCATCATCTAAATTACTAACTTACCAGGAATTGCATCTCATACCATCATCAAAACTGCCAAATCAGAACCAAAAGAGCAAATTGAAAGCAGAAGTTGAGTGCCGCTTTTATGTCGCTCAATCACATCCATTTTTTGCTCTAGAGTAATCACTAACCTCTTCTTTCTTTTGTTTCCTGTTTTATCATCAAAAGTGTTCTTTTTTTTATCCATTTCAATATTTTTTAAAACAAAATTCTGTACTATACTTTATGTATACGATAACAAAGCTGAATAATAGTTAATGTTAAATAGCTAACAGCAAAAAGCCCATCTTTCTGATGTTTCACCTCTTCAAAGGCAAGTGATTGTTCTTGGACTGCTCCTCATCCGGTTTTACTAACTGAAAATTAACATTAATCTGTTAATTGACATCATAAAAGGGGACGGACATTTGTTAGTAACACTGGTCTATTTTACAACTCGCATTAATCGAATATTTGCTCGCACTAACTGAAAAAAGGCATCATTTTTATAAGTCGCACTAATCGAATATCGCATTATTTGAACTCGCACTAATCAAGGCTTATCTGTATTTACATTTTTGTATCCTATTCATTATCTACAAGGGGCGAAATGTGCTGGGAATGAAATGTGGGAGGCGAATTGTTGAAGGTGAAATGCGAGGGGCCACTTTTCTGTAAATCATAACATGGACTTTAAAAACTAGATTCATATAATACAACGGAAAAGTTGTTAAAGTTGTTATGGAAATGAAATAAACAATTTGGTTTTTATTACAATTAACATTTATAAGTAATGGATTAGTAACATTAAAAATAATTTATCCTATGCATTATACGGGACTGTTTACAGCATTGTATGAGTACTAGTTGCAAGTTTTTCATCGCATTATAAGAGAGCATGTTATACAGAAGTTTACTGTAATTATTAAAAATTATATTATACTGGATAAAGCATGATGGGGAAAAAAGGAGCATCATTATCTATCTTTTATAAAGGAGAGTCAAGCAAATGTCTTCTGAGTCATATTCCTTGTACCTAGTTATTCAATAACTATTACAAAGATTTTGGAATAGAAGAAAAATGGGTATTAATTCCTATGTGGTTCTAGATGACATAGTTTTATCCAAATATAATCTATCAGTTCTAGAAGGTAACTATCTTTCAGTCTAGCAGAAGATAAATCATAGGAATAACTTGCCCTGTATCTTGACACAATTTTACCTACTTGAAAGATAGCAGAAAGATGAAATCACATGTAATTTATTGAAAGACATTAGGAAAGGACTAAATTCCCACAGTCTAGATGTACATAAAAATTTCTATATCTATTAATGATATATACAATAAATATTGGAATTGAATATGTAGTTATATGTTTTTGTACTAATCCTGAAATATATATTGAGAAATAAAAATCTAAATTTACCACTAGATAAAATGAATGTAAAAATGTATTAACCCCTTGAGTGTTTTTGTCCTAAAGGAATTAATGCATTTATTCTTGATCTAATTAAGCTTGTGTTCCAATGGCATGCATAGATATCAAAACAAAGTGATAAAAAAAACCATAAAAAAGGATTTAAAAAATTTAATCCTGATTTTATTAATCCAGCTTTTGCAAATCAGTGTTTTAATATTGATTACTTGAAAATTATTCATTTTTTAATAGTTTCCTAAATTTTTTCATTTGCTGAAATATTTTTTAAATTACATTTAAATGAACATTGTTTATAATTGAATTGCTCAATAGAATTTAGGTTTTTTTTAATCCCATCTTGTTGATTTTGTAAATTAATATATTAAAGTTATTTATATTTGGAATAAGATAAATGATATTTTTGAAATATTAAGTAAAAATTGAATTTTTCATACAATGAACTATAAAATGCTGAAAATTGAAAAAATATTGTAACTAATAGTAAAGTGTTGATTAATTCTGATAATATAAACTAAATTATATCTTAATCATTCATTTTTTGTTTCAATTTCATTGATATTTAAGAGAAAATTGTGAAAAATGAAATAAACATCTTGCAGCCATTTAAATGGTTATGGCATTTTTATTGCTTACAGCAGCCACTTGCTTCCTGGCAAATTGTAACCAAGCCTATTTTACCATTTGGCTTGTGGTATCGGGTGAGTTGCTGCAATAAACCATCTGCAATCTAATTAGAGCAACATAAAAAAATATTACTGTTGTTTATGTATAAAATGAGATAATTTTGTATATGTTAGGATTTTTTGATATAAATTAAAAAAGTTTATAAAAAGTATTGCTAAAAATTGTAAAGATAAAGTAAAGACAAGTAAATAAATATGAAATATTAATAAAAACAACAATATTTCATTGAATTTATATAATTTTTTTATAATTATATGATGTAACTTCATAAAAAATTTGTAACACTTGGTTTTTTTATAAATAATTTTGAAATATGGTCCAAATTTCGTCATTCATGGCATGTTTTGTTCAAAGGTGATCTGTTTATTTAAAAATATCAACCATTTCATTGGATGGCTAAGATTTCGTATAAAAAAATTCGTTTTCTGCAATCTCATATACAGAACAAAAAGTTATGAAAAAAATAAAATTCCATAAAAAAAATGCTTACATTGTTAGGAAGCAGGCAAAATATGTTAATTTCAAAAATTTCAAAAGATTTTGTTGAAAATTAAGTGAGGTATCATAATTTTAATTTTTACATATTAATTAAGATTAATTTTAATTACTGGCTGACACATAATTATAAGTGGAAATTGATGTGTGTGGTACTTAAGGGATTAATACTAAATTATGAAAATTCATCCATTTTCACGTTCTGCTTTATCAATGAATGTAATTTAAATAAGAATAAATCTTTAATATTACACAAAGTGAAAGCAGCTATAAATATAAAGAATTCTCAAAAATAACACTAAAGGTGACCATCAGTATTAAAAAAGAAATAGATAAAAAAGAATAAGTTTCTTAATAGCTTATGCCAAATCTTATTTATTTCATTTACTAAATCATATCTAACACATGAATTGCATCCTTGCATTAATTGATAATACAAGTAACCCTTGTATAACATGATAATTGGGTTCCTATAAAATTTTATATTATCCAAAATCCTATTATATAGGACTAAGGATCAGTATAAGAGAAGGTTTGTTACATTCAAAAGTCTAACAAAAATGCACTATTTTATTTTTATAAATATTAAAAAACTTAATTTTTATTAAAAGTAACAATAACTGAAAAAAATTTTACAAACTATGATCCACATAGGCTAGATAATGTGGATTCATTTAATTTTTTTTCTCTTTCTCTGCTGTAAGTGCAATCAAATAAAAATATTTTTCTGATATATTAATAGAATGTGTGCAGTCCCTGACTTATGTAGATTGATACTTACGTAAAGATTTCCTGTCTAAAAACAAAAATATACCAATAGTAGCATATAAAGTTATAATGCAGAGATACAATTATTTTTCTCCTATCATCATTTATCATATGTATGTGTGTTTCGTGGGCTTATTAGATAAGTTTTATTTAAGGAACTGGCCTCGGATCTAGACCTCTCATGTAAAACTAGAGATATGGGATTCAGAATTGAATCTGGTTCCTTCAAGATGGTAAATGACTACTTTACCCTGTCAGTTATCTGCTTATTCTTTGATATAATGATTTTTAATGTTATGTCTTCATGACACAATATTGGATAATATTTCAGTACTTACTATATAAGGTATGCTCCAATATACATGTTTTAAATAATAACTTTAAATTAAAAACGATATTGCAATAATTTTAATAAAAACATTTTATTTTGCGACGTACTTTCAGCAAATCACCATCCTCAGCACTATACAAAAACATACAGAGCTATTCAAAATGTTGATCAAACATTGTTAATAGTTTTAGAAGAATTATTTTAAAAATGAACATAATGCTAAATGTAAAAATTATATTATACAAAAATGTTATTTCTTAGATAAAGCATATTATTTTAAACTACATTAATACTTAATTAATTATTTTATTCTATATGTGTGTATGGTCTAATTATAAATTTATACTATAATTTATTTATAGCATAATTAATATAAATTTATAATTAGACCATATATGCACATAGAATAAAATAAAACAATTAATTATTAATGTAAGTATAAAATAATATGCTTTAATGATATTAGTAGTAATTTAATATGGTTTATCTAAGAAATAATATTTTTGTATAGTATAATTTTTTAAATTTAGCATTATGTTCATTTTTAAAATCATTCTTCTAAAACTGTTAGCAATGTTTGATATACATTTCAAATAGTTCTCTACATTTTTGTATAAAGCTGAGGATGGCAATTAACTGAAAATAAATTTGCAAAGTAAAATAAAAAGTTTTTATTGAAGTTACTGCTATATAGTGCTTTATTTAAAGTTATTATTTAATAAACTCAAGCAGTTTAGTTTTATAATATACATGTTTTAACTTACATAAGGTTTCACAGAACGATCAACTTACATAAGTTTGGGATTGACTTCACTGTATCTTCACTTTCTAAACTTTCTTCTGTGGGATCTAGATTTTGTATCTTAACTCTCTTTAAGAAAAAAATCACTAATTTGAGTTTGTTTGCTGTTGCTTATGTAAATTTCATAGTATAGAACTAAGAATTTTTAAAACTTTCTTTTGAACTTTATGCTCTTTTCAGTCAAAAAGATCATAAAATATGAGCATTTTTCTAATAAATTTTTTGTGTAACAGCTAGCAAGTTAACAGCAAGAATTCACAAAAAAGAATGGAAATGTTAAAAAATTAATCCAACATATTAGCAAGTTTTCTATATGAAAGCTCAAAAATACAGTGTTGTGTAAGTACCATATTATGTGAAGATTGCTGTAATTTTTTAATCATATTGGAACAAAATGATGTTATATAAGTACATATTATGCAGGGATTGCCTGTATATTCAAACCATGTTCTCTCATTGTAGAACTATAAACATTTAATGGAAAGCACTATATTGTATTCTATGGAATGTGCCATGTAAATTTACAATAATCTTACATTTTGTATAATATAAATCAGATTTATATATGTAAAACATGAGATGTGAATAATTATTGAATTGAAATTAAAAAACCTACTTTATGTAATGATAAGTACAATATTTACCATCAACATTAACTCATTTTAACAATTCAGATTATTTTAATACAGTAGAGCGTCAATTATCCGAACTAATTAGGACCAAGGGTAGTTTGGATAAACAATTTTTTCAGATCTGATAGAAAAATAAGAAAAAATATGATGTAAAAAATATAAAAAAAATTTCAAATACATATGTTTTATTGTTTATATAATAATTCTGCCTCATTTGTTTTCTAATTATTATTATAAATATACATTGCTTTTTACACTTTTTTTATACAGGTAGTCCTTGACTTATAATGACTCATCTTATGATGATTCACACTTATAATGGCCAAAAATTATTATTAAAAATTCTCTAATTCAACTTTGTTGCCCCCCCACACACACACACACACCATTGCTTTTGTATATGCATCCACACACACACACACACACACACACACACACACACACACACACACACACACACACACACACACACACACACACACACACACACACAAGAAAAACTTCGTCATGAAATTTTGTATACTGATAGGGGACCTTGAAACAAGTCGAAAATGTCTAATGAACATATGGTCTAAATTGCACTGTTTTCAAGTTATAACCCTTTAAAGCAGGGCTGTCCAACCTGCAGCCCGCGGGCCGCATGCGGCCCAGCGCTATAATGAATGCGGCCCACTTCCTTAAAATATTGAGATTTTTATGCACTTATTTTTTTATTAACTTTTTGAAATTCGCATGGCATTGTAATATTTTTTAATAAAAACTGTTACAATGCTGCAACAACATCAAATATCCCACTAATAAAGAAAAAGAAATTTGTTTTATTTTTGTATTAAAAATAATCAATTTAACAAAGTTTTTTATTATTTAAATACTTATCTACATTTCTTATTTCCATTTTCTAAAATATTTCTTATTTCAGTGATTAAAATCTCTTGATCTGTTCAATGATTTTAAAAAAAATTCTGAACGAATAGAAGTTAAAGATTATTATGCTATGTCATTTTTGCTTATTTGTCATGATGGATATCATATATAGTACATTATTTACTAACTTTTTTGCTCAAAAACTATCGTTAGAATTAGTATATTTTATGTGCGGCCCGAGACAAATTTTTTTCTTTGAATGTGGCCCAAGGAAGCCAAAAGGTTGGACACCGCTGCTTTAAAGCTAGCTAATCACCATTGAGTACACAAACCGCCACGATGCGTCGCATTGCTAAGTTACGTTGCATTGTGTTGCTCTCCTATTTACTACTGGGTATTAAGAAGGCAAGCAACGTGTCTTGGCAACGTGAAGCATCGTGGCATTTTGTGTACTCGATGGTGATTGGCTAGCTTTAAAGGGTTATAACTATTTATACTCTTTAAAATTCTTTTATAAAACTCAAATTGAAAAAATGGGGTTTGCAATAGCAATAATTATTTAATAATTTTAATAATAGTTATTTAAAATATATTAAAAATCTTATTGCTGTTTAGTAATTACTATTAAATAATAGGGCGCGTTCCAAACCTCAACAGTAAGTCATCAGTAATTAGTCTCTTTTGACGGGAGAAATAACTCAACATCAGCTTGTTTCTGTTTCCATCTAACATTGTTGTTTTTGTTTGACAATGATAATGATTTGTTACACTCTCTAACTTTTAAAATCTTATCACCTAGCACGAACTACTTTTTCTGCGAAGTTAGAAAACGGTGTAAACCGATGCTAAATTACACTCTCTAACTTTTAAAATCTTATCATCTAGCAAGAACTACTTTATGCGACGTTAGAAAACGGTGTAAACTGTTTCTAACGTCGCAGAAAAAGTAGTTCCTGCTAGATGATAAGATTTTAAAAGTTAGATAATCATTATCATCGTCAAACAGAAACAAGCTGATGTTGAGTTATTTCGTGCTAGATGATAAAATTTTAAAAGTTAGAGAGTGTAACAAATCATTATCGTCATCGAAGAGAAATGATGACGTTAAACAGAAACAGAAAACAAACAAGTTGATGTTGAATAACTTTCTGACATCAAAAGAGACTAATCACTGAGGTTTTAAAATAAATTACTGTTGAGGTTTGGAATGCACCCATAATTAATTATTAATATATAACAATATAAAAGAAAATTATTAGAATATTTTTTTATTTCTTAATAATCAATCTACTGGAAATATTATTGTTTCATGTTTATTTCAATGTCACAATACTATATTGAATTAGAATTTGTTATAAAACTAATAGGATTTTAAGAAAGTATTTATTCTATAACAAAATATATTTTTTGCTTATAGGATCGCTCATAATTTTTTTTACTATTTTACTATATTGAATTAGAATTTGTTATAAAACTAATAGGATTTTGAGAAAGTATTTATTCTATAACAAAATATATTTTTTGCTTATAGGATCGCTCATAATTTTTACTTGAATAGTAGGCTTATGAAATCACTATGCTAGCTTTCTGGTGTCTGTGTCCCCCCATTAATAATAATTGAACTAAATAGCAGATTTTTATGAAATTTGGTAGCAGTGTTATACAGTAGAGTCTCCTTAATCTGACACATATGATTCTGGGGCTTGTCGGATTATTGGATGTTCAATGAAAAAAATGGAGTTAAAAAAACGAAAATGTGCTGTTTATTAAGAATTTTCTGTCACTGTTCTTGTTGTTCAAATATTTCACAAAACTCCTCAATTTTATCCTGATTTTTTTTAATGTCATAAATAATGGCTCCTCCAATATCATAAAATGAAGCCAAATCCCAAGTCAAGTTTCTTAATTACAGTCTGACCCCATTAACATGCGGTAGTCGGGGTCATGATTACTAAACTGCGGGTTAAGTGAACCGTGAGTTATAATATTAATATAAATTGAGCAATAATATAAGTTCAAACATTGATATGAATTTTCTATGTGATTTGACCAATAAAAAATGGTTGAACGTGCAGCTAATCTCACTGATCACGAGATTTAATGACAAAGATGTCTAGGAGTGATATCACAAGCGATTGCTTATCAAGGTAGCCATGGTAAAACCGCATGTTAAGCAGAATTGCATGTTACTGAACCACATGTTAATGGGGTCTGACTGTATTTCTGCCTTTTCGACCACAGTCAATGTCTTGTGTTTTCATTTTTTATTTTTTTTTGTTTTTTGACATTACGTAAAGATAAATAACAAACACTGATACAGTAAAAACATTATTTTTCAGTAACCAGTGTACTGAACTTAAGTTAGTCCGACTATAAGCCTGAGCAACGAACGAATAGCAATTGACAATTTGTTTGTCAGTTTCTCTTTTTCACACATCAACAAGTGGCAGCGTGACGGTTTGCAGAGTGTTGGACTGTTGGAAGTGTCAGACTACAGAGACTTAACTGTACCATGAAAGACCATTTCAATGGCACATCATTTTTCTCTAGCTGTAGCCATTTAAAAATGACAAGCATTCAAACTTTTATGATACTCTCCTAATATATCTTAAGTTATTTATTCAATTTTTATGAAATTTTGCAAGACAATTTTGCCATTGAATATAATCATGATGCATCAATTAATCTTTTATCTGCAAATATTTAAAAATTGTGGATATTCAAACTTCAAATATTTCTTTTTTCTAATAAGTTTTGAACTATTCAATTGTTTTTTATAAAATTTAATAGGATGACCACATTGCTTCTATAGATACATGTATATTTCCAGCTCTTAAAGCAGGTAATAAATCAACAACTTCATCAAAAACAGAAAATTTATTAAAGTACTTTTGGCCGAAAATACCTTAATAAATTTTCTGTTTTTTGATGAAGTTGTTAATTTATTACTTGCTTTAAGAGCTGGAAATATATATGTATAATTACCATGGAGTAGCATAGAAAAGTAATGCATTTGCTTCTATAGATTTTATAATGTAATATACTTAGATTTTTATTTTATGAATTAATGTATAAATTAAATGCATTTAAATATAATACTTGGAAATAACAGCACTTAACAGCAGTTGATAAATTATAACTAAATTTAATGAAACATTTTCAGTTGATAAACAACTATCTTTAGCATTAAGGATAGAATATAAAATTTTTAGTTCATTTTTAAATGTACATCTCTTAAAACAATTTGTCAAAACAATCTCTTAAAATTGTTTTAAGAGATGTATGTTCAAAAACAAACCAAAAATTTTGTATTCTATTTCTGATGTGAAAATGTTTCACATCAACCATCCAAATATTCACATATCAACCAAAAATATTTCATTAAATTTAGTTATAATTTATCAGCTGCTGTTAAGTGCTGTTATTTTCAAGTATTATATTTATTTCTAGTATCAGCAGTAAGTTAAAATAGTAGTATATGCATTTAAATGTTACTCTAGTAGATTTGGGTATGCTAGTTTGTATATAATAATAACTATAAGATTATATTAAACTATGGAATTACAAGCAAAACTACACAAGAGCCCTTTAGCAATCAAAAGATTCAGAAGATTTCTGAATAAAAATCTTTTGACTGCTAAAGGGCTCTTGTGTAGTTTTCTTGTAATTTGTGTTTTTGTGCAGTCTGATTGAACGTTTACTATGGAATTATTTATTACTATAATCTACTATGATATAAAATAGATTTTAATAGTGATCAACTTCAACATACAAGTTATGCCATTGAAGATAATAATTTTGATAGTATATATTTTAATCCTTTAACTTATCATTAAATAAAGGATTTGTTCAGAAAATAGATGATTAGTCTTACCAAATCTGCTTGTTTGCCATCTAACTAGTCACATATTTTTGTATCAGCATTTTTACTGACAATGCAAGAGTAATGCCTCTTTAAAATCTGTAAAATTTTATATTTAGCTCTTCTCAATTTCCATTAATATTAGATTTTAAAAATTTACTGTAATAAATTATCAAATTTGTAATTATTAAATCAAAATTAATGATGAATTGAGTCAAAGTTAGAGAAATTATTTTAGTTAAATAATATGATTTTTATTTAAGAAATTAATAATTCATATATATACATAATTGAAAATTATGTTTGGATAAGCGATGTTTCGGTTAATCAACGTTTGGATAATCGACGCTCTACTGTATATTACATCTGAAAAATTGATGTCAAGATTTGTTTGTAAATTATGGAGAGCTTAAAATAGATACTTCTTTCAATATCACATCACAAGTTTATACAAATTTAGGAAAATATATTTTTAGTTCTTGTAATTCTTAAATTAGTAGTTTTAAATCTATTATTCTTATACATTAAATAGAATAAAAAATTGCCAGTGAGATGATGACAAACTGTTAATAATGAAAGAATATTATTGATTAATAAAATTAACTATATTTTATTTACTTTTAAAATTATTCAAATATACACATGAATGTATGGACTGATCCAGTGGTGTTATTCAGCCAATTCGTCCAAACTGGTAGTTAAAATTTTTGTTCTTTATCTTTGTTGTTATGATCAGTTACATCAAATGTAAGTAGCATAAAAATTAAAAAGAAAAGGAAAATAGTATGAAACAAATTTTATTTACGAGTGTTTACTTATTTCGAGAACTTTTTCTTTAATGATATAATAAATCTGTTGAATAACTTAACCTGTAGTGTGTTCTTGAATATATACTAGTACAGTTGATGCATACATTTTTCATAGTAGCACATTAACAAGTAACTGGTACAATATTTTATAAAACAATCAGTTATTTTAAGGGCTCCTTTGATCAGATAAAAATTCCCCCGATCCTTCCCTGACATCAAATTTAAGTGAACCGGTTGTTAAATAATTTGAATATTCCCACTGGACTGATCTAATACATATACAGTTCTAGACAGTTTTACTCAAATATAATGTATCAAGATTTTTTGATTGATAGAAACTTGCCATTGAATTTAAAATTTCTTTTAAAGTAATGCTAATTTAATGATCTCAGATAATTATATTCAGTATGAAATAGATAAATAAACAAATTATGTATAGCAGTAAAAATTAAAAGTTTTTAATCCAAGAAACATTTTTGGTTTGTAGTTACAACCATCAACAACTTAGAAGAGAATATAGATAATAATACAAAAAAAGAACAAAACCTTCTTTTAAAATTTAAAATAATCCTGCTATGGCTAAAATATCAGGCTGAATTAAATTATAACAAATATTTTTTTAAAAAAGAAATAAATTACATTACTCATTTTAGAGAAGAATAAATCAATATAAACTTATATTTTAAAAATGTAACAATATACAAAAATAAAATGGCTAAATTTATGCACACCATACTCAATATAATATAAGTTATTTTTGGTTTTTTATAGAATATTAATCCAAGCTTTAGAAATAGAATTACTCTGTTGCTCATTAATCATTACATTCTTATAAGATGACCTTTCTATAATTTCATTCAATATCCTTATCCTATCTTCTTTAAGATTATAGCATTCCTATACAATTTTACCTTGTCCCATTTAAGTACCAAGTCATGTTTATACATCCCATACTAAGAACAATGATCAAAAATTATCTACTCTCAAATCATCTCAGCATATTAATAGCCTTGTTAGCATCCAAAACTAAACCATATAGATACCAGCAAATGTAATATCCAAGAGCAGAATTAGGGGCATTTAAAACGCATTGCAAAAAAATATAATAAAAATATAAGTTAAATTGGCCTTCAAATAAATCCCTACTTTTTTTAATATTTTAAGAAATGACAAAGATAAGTATGAAGCAGATCAGTAAACTGAAGTCTACATTATACCTATTCTTAATAAAAACAATGATATGCATAAAGCATATGTTGATATAACTAAGAGAAATCTGAGAGATAAGTTATGAGAACATAAGCAGGATAATAACTTTGATAAGTACAATATTTACCATCGGCATTAACTCATTTTTACAATTCAGATTATTTTAATACAGTAGAGTGTCGATTATCTGAACTAATTGGGACCAAGGATAGTTCGGACAAACACTTTATAGCAGTAAACTCAATAAATATTTTTTATTTTATATTGTGAAGTAGTTTTGGTTAATCGCCATTTTCAACACTATACATTAACATACAAAAGTTTTCGAAAAGTTGTTTGAATACTTCTGTATGCTAATGTATAGTACTGAGAATGGCAATTAGGCCAAAGTACTTCACAATATAAAATAAAAAATATTTATAGAGTTTACTGATATAAAGTACTTGACAATATTACTAATTGAAGCACTTTATGCAGTTGGTTATATAAAAATCTTTTATTTGAAGTACTTTCAGTTAATTTGATAACCATCTTCAATGAAAAATACTGGATTAGAATTGAACTTGTTTGAATTTAAATTTATATGAATTCAAATAAGTTTGATTCTAATCCAGTAATATTTTTAAGTGTTTAGGATAAACACAGTAATTGAGAATGAAATAAAGTACCTGTTTTAAAGTTATTATTTAAGGAACTTAAGCAGTTTGGTTTTGTAAGTTACATAAGCAGGATTTGAGAATAGATAATTTAACCATTGCTCTTACAAGGAGAGGACGTGAGGGCCGGAAAACGGAATGAAACGAAATTTATTTCTGTAAGAGTTCTTGACTAGTACGAAATACTTTCAGTTAATTTGATAACCATCTTCAATGAAAAATACTGGATTAGAATTGAACTTGTTTGAATTTAAATTTATATGAATTCAAATAAGTTTGATTATTAAATAATTATTTATTATATTCATAATTTTAAATAGAAATAATTTTCCAATAACAACACTAACAGCATTATTTGTAAAATACTATAATATAAATAAAATAAATCGGAAACTGATACACTGCCTAAACAATATAAGAGAAACTCCTTAGCACTTAGGCAGGGTCAAGAAAAAACACAACTTAGATCTTCATTTAAAAAGTAGTAGCACTTTTGATTTTTTAATAACAAAATCCTCTTCAGCTGTACATAAATGTTAGAACACTTAATAAATACCGATTATCGAACGCAAAATGGAATAC
>AYEL01079528.1:0-17268 GCA_000484575.1 Olivierus martensii
TTAAATTTATTAAAAATATATATACATAAATAAAACTAGCAAACTCACTTACCATTGCTGTAAGAAGAGCACTTTTGAAACAATGATCTCTTCACTATTTTGGAAAATCACTACTTGCATGGTAGTTGAAAATGGCAACTAAAAACTCTCACTGACCATAAACTATGATTTTGAAATAATGAACTGATACTGATTTTGATAACTGAATGATTTTGAGATACTGTCAGATTTTCTCTGTGCTTCCATCTGTTTCCAAGTGTTTCTTACTGCTACTTGTTCTGATTTTTAGTTTTCAGAAGTTTTCTTTGTGATTATTGCATTTTAAACTTTTTACCTCTGTTTCTAATATATCCATAGCACATATGTGGTGTCAAATTTCTGGTTTCAACCTTAGAGTGGAAATGGCATAGAGTGAATGTAATTATGTGAGTGTTTGCATGAGTGACTTCTTCCTTCTGGGCATACTGCCCCTCCGGTGCACGTCAATTGCTGGTTTTTCCCAGTGGTATGTCTACATCTGCACTTTCTTTCTTGTGGATGTTGAGATATCAGAAGTATTTACTGTGAGTGTTTGCATGAGTGACTTCTTCCTTCTGGGCTTACTGCCCCTCCGGTGCACGTCAGTTGCTGGTTTTTCCCAGTGGTGTTTGTCCATTGGTTTTTCCCAGTGGCTGAGGTATATCAGTGGTATGTCTACATCTGCACTTTCTTTCTTGTGGATGTTGAGATATCAGAAGTATTTACAAATTCCATTTATTTAAAAGGAGGTGTTATAAATTGGTTAAATACAAATAATATTTCTATGCATATAACAGAAGTTAATGATAGTTTTTTATTAATCAATCAAGTTATTTATTGATTCATCCATAAAATGAACTATAATAGACTAGTATTATCACAATTTTTAATTATAATTATCAATTAAGTATTCATAAATATGAATACTTAAATTGACTATTAAATATACGAAAATACACCTGGGTCTCGTAACTTATATTATTGATAAATTTAAATTAATTACAGATAGTCCTAGTTCAATTTTGATCTTTGCCATTGTAAGTCAGAACAGATGGAAGTCAAAAATGCTCAAAATTTTTGGATTTCTCACTACTAATGTTTATTAGGACACTATACATTATCTTAATAAACATAAACTAAAGAGTCAGTTGTTCTTTGTCATATTAATCAGTTTGATTAAAATGATGATGAATTTTTATAAACAATGTAGATAAATACTTTTACATTTTGATTTTTAATAAAATTACAAGCATATGTTGACTTAAAATCAAATTTATATAAATTGTTTTATATATGTATAGCAATGTAATAAAAAAAGAGTCAGTTGTTCTTTGTCATATTAATCAGTTTGATTAAAATGATGATGAATTTTTATAAACAATGTAGATAAATATTATTATCTACATTGTTAATATAATTTTATTAAAAATCAAAATGTAAAACATTTTGATTTTTAATAAAATTACAAGCATATCTTGACTTAAAATCAAATTTATATAAATTGTTTTATATATGTATAGCAATGTAATAAAAAGAGGGAAAGTAGGAACTCATTCCATGCACAGTATTTAGAAGGGAAAATTAACAATTATAAATTTACTTTATTATTTTTGGGAATTACATTCAGTAGCTGACCTCAGGTATAAAAATCTTATTTAATTAAATCTTAAAAAAATCTTATTAAAAATCTTATTTTTTGAAATTTCACTATAGAAATAATATAAAATATAGGCATACTTTGCTTTGCAGTGCTTCACTAATATGGTGTTTCTCAATTATATTACATATTTTTATTTCATATATCGAAAAATTATCTACAACTAATCACAAAATAATATTTAGAATAGCTGTATAAAACATAAATTAACATATAGCCGAGTCTGGCCCAGAGTCTTCTTAAAAAGCTGAAAGTGTGAGACCCAGAATTGAACTGGATCCTCAAAAGATGATAAGTGAATGCTTTTAAGCATGACCATCTGGCTAAGATTTTTAGGCCTAGCTATATTGTGCACTTAATGGATAATAGTATATTCTTTTAGGTTTTTATATGCATTAGTAAAAAAAAAGGCTGTGATTCACGTAATAACAAAATTCACTTTATGGTAGTAGCCTGGAATGTAACTGCCACAATAACAAGGTATGCTTTTATAACAATTCCATCATTGCTATATGTTGCTTTCTAAGTATATATTCTTTCCATTTAATAATAATATATAATATATACAGACATTATTATATAAATACATGTTTATACCTTATATATACAGTAAACCCTTGCCAAACACAGGGGGTTACATCATTAATACATTGCATGCATGGCAAAATCGCATTCCACAAAGTTAATTTTCTATGGAAAAATCATGTTAGATATAGTTCAAATTAAGAAAGATGTATATGTAAACAAACCTAAATATTATTGTAATTAAAAGGGGAAAATGAAACAAATGTTAATTGAAAAGATTTTATTACTGCTTAATAGGTACATGATACAATTATTTTTTAAAAAACTAGTGATTTTTGCTTGGACAATGACTGACACAACTCTTTAAAAGTTTCACAATAAGGAGTGCAGAGTTTTTCAATGCCTCTCATAAAGTGCTCTTATGCTTGACTTGTTTATAGCTTATTCTCTTGCAAGCAATGAAACATGTGTACCATTTTTCAACTTATCTAAATTTTCAATTTTCTGAGATAATGTCAAAACTTTGTTTTTTTTTTAAAATATATTTTTTATATATCTTTATCTCTTCCTACTTTATTTTTGCAAATTTTTAAATAATTTTTTTCATTGTTTTTCAAAAAAATTTTTTTTTTTGAATTTTGTCCAATCCCACACCCTATATCCCCTTTGCCCCCAATATCTAGACCATCCTGGGTTGAAGTTCAGAAAATCTGGTCACTTTACCTATGTAGATAGAGATAATATAGACAAGATTGGGAATTTCCTGCACCAAACATATATGTGAGATGTATAATAATGAAATCCCAAAAGGTAGGAGTACAGTAAACTCTTGCCAAATACGGGGGTACGTCATTAATACATTGTGCACACGGCAAAATTGCGTTCTGCAAAGTTAACTTTCTATGGAAAAAATGTGTTAGGTATAGTTCAAATTAAGAAAGTATGTATAATTTAAACAAACCTAAATATTGTTGTAATTAAAAGGGGAAAATGAAGTAAATGTTAATTGAAAAGATTTTTATTACTGCTTAATAAGTAGGTACATGATACAATTATTTTTTTAAAAAGCTGGTGATTTTTACTGGGGACAATGATCGACGTAACTGTTTAAAAGTTTTGTGGTAAGGAACACAGGTTTTTCAATGACTCTCATAAAATGTTCTTATGCTTGATTCATTTATAAGCTTGTTCTCTTGCAAGCAATGAAGCATGTGTACTATTTTTCAACTTATCTAAATTTTCAATTTTCTGAGATAATGTCAAAACTTTGAGGGTCGGTTCCACCAACATCATATAACACTACTGTCAGTAAACAACATTGTTAGTGTAACAACAGATTGTTCCACCACGACTTTTGTTAGTAATGTTTACTGACAGGGAAGTGATGACACTACTATTGTTATTCATGTTCCTGGTAAAATGCCTATTGGTCAAATTAAAGCACGTGGTACAGCTCTGCTAATATGAGTGAAATGATCACAACTTGGCCTGGATCACTCAGCTAGTGGGCAGCGTCAAGCAGGGATGCCAATGTGTGCATGAGTATCTGCAACAATACCCACACTAATCAGCATACCGTGTATGAATGAAATTCTAGCGTTGGACAAATTAAGATAACATGTATTGCAAAATCGCATTCTGCAAATCTGCACTCAGCAAGGGTTTACTGTATTTAAATTTGAGTTTCATAAAAATATCAACTTGTATAAAAATTCTAAATTGAGATATTTATGTATTATAATGTATGGCTATATTTTATGCAAGTCAAAAGGAACAAAATATACCAGTACATTAAATTATTTCATATAAAGTTCAATTAAGGCATTATAGACAGAAATTCATGTATAATCTTTTATTTGTGAATTCATATGTATATTAGTTTAGTTGAATCTTAATTAAATTACAGACTATATATCAAAATTATATTTTCTTTCATTATTATAAAAATGTAAACGGAAGATAAATCATTATTCTTTTTAAAATTCATAATCATAATTTTATATTTGAAAATAATAATTTTAGGTCACTAAAATTAAGAGATTTCATTTGTATATATAAAATGAATTATCACTATTATTTAATAATAATTAATAATAATGGTGTACCTTTATAGACTAATTATACAAAGTTATCTACTAATTAATTTCATAATGTTTTTAATAATTTTAGGAACAGACCAAAGAGAACGCAGTTTTCGATGTGCAAATGGACGAAGCATATCAATTTCAGCTTATTGTGATTTTAAAAATGATTGTGGTGATGGTTCAGATGAATCTCGTTGTGGTATGTTTATTTTTAAAATGTAAATAATTTCTCTGAAAATGATAATTCATAATATCAATATTTCTCTGAATTTCTGAAAATCTGCAAAATCAAAACTTCATTGATTATCTATTGTTCAATATTTAAAAAAAATTTATTGAGATATGAATTAGATATAAATTTATTATAAAAAACAAGATACAATCATTGATTTAAACAAATTATAGCAGATTGTTTGATAATGATTATAATTACTTTATAAAACAAAAATCACAAATTCATCTTCACAAATGAAATGAATAAGATTTGCCATAGTTTCGGCATGTGATCATTACAAAGACTTTATACAACAGGTCTCTACATCAGAATTATAACAGATCATAAGCCATTAATCCCAATCTTCTTAGAGAAGTCTGTCAATAAGTTATCACCAAAATCTACAGTGAATGAAGTTATGACTGAGAGCTATTCCTTTGATATTATTCATCCACCAGGTAAAAAAATTAGGGACAGTAGATCTGCTTTCAAGAAGATTATTGCTGAGTCAAAAACAAGTGAATTTGATTATGATATTTCATCTTACATAAAAGCTATTACATCAAACCTTCCATCATCAAACCAGAAGTTACAAGAAATCATCTTCATTCAGAATAATGATGACACTTGTCATCAGCTGAAACAATTTATTATAAATGAATGGTCAAAGAAGTAAACCATTTTATCATTGAATATATAAGATTTTTGGCAGTACAAAGCTGATATTTCAATCGACAACAATCTGTTAATGAAATCAGTGAAAATAATTATTTCTAAGTCTTTGCGACAAATCATCTTGGAAAAATTTCATGAAGAGCATCAGTGTATTGCAAAATGCAAAGCAAGATCTAGAGAGGGAGCATATGATGGCTAGTACATTCAACTGAGGTTAAGAATTTGATTAAAATATGCAATCAATACATGCAAGAAGAAAGAAATAATCATGAGTCTCTGATGCTAGCAGACTTCCAGAAAGACTTTGACAAAAGGTTGTTATAGGTCTTTTCTATCTGGAAAGGTAATGGTTTTTAATTGTGACTGATTTCTGTTATAGATATCCAGAAATAGCACTGTTTACAAGTTTAAGAGAAAATGAAGTAATAACACATCTTAAATTAATATTCACTAGACATGGGATTTCTGAATTTGTGTAGAGTGATGATGGGATGCAGTTTGGTCTGGTTTTGATATCCAAATTTTTCAAATTTGTGAAAGAATGGAATTCAAGCATATCCTATTAGTCTCAGATATTCACAAAGCAACAATTTCGTGAAAGCTGCAATTAAAGTTATCAAATGCAATTTTAAGAAAAGTGACAATGCTAATAAAGAATTAATGATTTATTGAGATATACCATTATCTAATGTTTAAACACCTGCTCAGTTTCTAATGGGAAGATATATTTAAACAATGCTTCCAGTAAAAATGTCTGATTTAAATCTCAAGACTCCTGATTTGATGACTCTCCATAAGAGAGAACAGACACATATAGTCAAACAAAAGCTGAATTATAATATAAGACACTGAGAAAAAAAACTTCTGAAATGTAAATAAAGTTTGGATTATCAATTTGCATCATTTTGAGAAAAATGGGAAACTCAATATAATATCTAGATTGTACATCATTTGAGACAGATAAAGGAATAGTACAAAGAAATCAATTTCATCTAATTTCTGTTAAAAAAATACCCAAAGAAAACAGTTATAGCTGGCCAATGAATATCACTGAAACAAGGCATGAAAACTATATCTATAAAAAATAATGATATACAAAAGTTAGATTCATCTAAAAATACACAACTCAACAATAAAAAATCATCACCAAATAGGCTAATAACAACATGAAGTGGAAGAGTTATCAAACTTCCAAGAAAAATAAACGTATAACTTAAGAAAGGAGATGTACCTAATAAACTTGCCAAATTTAACCCTTGAGACACACAATGCAATTTTAATTCGAAATAATTTTAGAATAATTATTCTAAAATTAGAATAATTATTCCAAAATTAGAATAGTTTAATTATATTAATTATTTAGAATAATTATTCTAAAATTATTTTGAATTAAAATTCCATTATGTGTCTCAAGGGTTAAATTTGGTAAAGTTTATTAGGTTTAATTCGATTAAAATTCCCTTGAAGTTTGGATTGTAAGTTTGTGAAAGGAAATGTATTGATAGACAATATGATATGCACCTCTCTTGTGGAATATTGTTATAAGCATGTATCAGATTAAGATATATAGGAGAATTAAAGAGATGGACACTGGAGGTGAGAATAAGCACATTGCTAATAAACATAAGAAAAAATGGCAGCCAAAAGTATAATATAGTATAAAAATGTTAAAATTATACCAAAAACACTCGAATAAACCATAACATTAAAATAACAGCATTTAAACCTTTTTTCTGACCAAAGAGGATAATTATCCACTGTAGCATGCAACAAATGGTTAATGAAGAACTCAATTAGATTGTGTGAAAGCATTAGCTCATTGCCGAGTAGCTAATACAATATTATATTTTGGAAGATAGTAAAAAATAATAAAAAGCCCTTAGAGAAAATAGGTAAACTGTCAAAGATATATCATACATAGTTGACATAAATATATCAATGCTAAATTTGAAAAAAATTTGAGAAATGCACAAAGAAAAAAATAGCATATAATAGAAGGAACATGTTTTTTAACTTAGTGTGAAATGACAAGGATAAGATTGTCATATAAAAAGCCAGGAATTTATGAAATTTCGTTGTTGAACAAGATTACAGACATCAAAGAAATGCATATTGATTAAACAGATAGAAATTTAACTAAGAGGTTGAAAGAATGTAAAGAATATGTGAAAGCAAGGATGCAAAAAACAGCCCTTTCACAAAGGGCAATAATGCACAATGTTATAATAGAATGGGAAAATAAGAGGCTAATAAAAACAGTTGAGAAATCAGTTAAAGAAAGAGTAGCAAAGAACATTGAGATATATAAAGAGAAGTTGAGAAACATTAATGTAATTAATAAATTAGAACCAGATGCAATTAGAAAACTTAAAAATGATGATGAAATTGTAGTTATTGAGTTATTGTACAGCACCATCAAATCCTGCACCTTAATTTGGCTTATACTTTTGGCTGCCATTGTTTTCTATGACAATATGAACATTGTTAAGTTTTATTTTGTTACTAAGAATAACTTAAACATTTGTTGGACATTCTTTAATTTTGTTTTTATTATCTGTGTACTGTTGAGGACTTATGATAAGCCAAAAATGTTTTAAATAATTGTAAATAATTATAAAGTGTCAATTTATTTGAAAAAAATTAGTATTTTCCATTTAAATACTGTTTTATTTATTATACACTGCTATTGCAATAATATAGATATATTAGAAAGAAATTATAATATAGTAAATATTTCAGAATTATAAAAAATCCTTATAAGAATATTTTCTGTTATGATTACACAGAAAAATTGAAAATTTATGAAAATGGAATCATGTAGTTTTAGAGAAATCATCTTATTACTTTTCTGCTACTGTTCAAAGAGAACTGTTAAATTGCATATGTATGGATATAGAAGAAGATTTTTGAGAATCAAGATTTTATAATGACGAATCAATGTGCCTTGTATTAAAAAAGATACTTTTGTCAATGTTTGTAAAAATTTTCCAATATTACTAGAAAAAAATTTTTATATTTCAGTATCAAAAACATTTTAAAAAATTTAAAACATATATTCATTAAAATTTATACTTTTTTTTCATATATTCTTAGATTTAGAGAATCATTGTCTTCAATCAACAGATCATCAATGTCTTCAAATTATCATTTCTTTAAATAAATCAAATTTAATCAAAAAATTAAGTGCAAACAAGACAGAAAAACACTACATTTGATAAAAATAGAAAGCAATTTTTTTTAATATATGATTAAGCATAAGTTTATTTTTTAATATTGATTTTCTTTATAAATACTTTAACCACTTAATGTCTACAGTATCATATATGATACAAACCCTTTAAACCCCTTATTATTATTAATGTATTTATTTTTTCTACCAATTGACTGTTGTGTCATATGTAATATATATCAAAGAAATGAAATACCCGAATAATACTGCCTTCTATAGTTTATTTTGTAAATTATCAGAAATTGCCGACTTTTTTTCTTTTGAAGTATTGCCTAATGTTACTTATTTGATACAAACCCATAGAATAAAAAAATATCATATTATTCAGTATTTAAAATAATAATATTCTTTATTTAATTATTCTTTTCACAATGAAAAATAAAATTCCTCATATTCATAATGCAAATAAAATTACGTATTAATAAAAATTCAAATATATCAATATATTGTAAATTTATATATATTTAATAAAAAAAACGAATATTGATTCACTACTACTTGATGATTTTTTCTCAATTAAAAAAATTTTTAACTAAACATGATTAATTTAATTTTGAATAAAATATAAAAATAATGCTTATTAAAACTACCATATTTCATTTTAATATTAAAAATGTAATATTCATTTCAGATTTAGTAAATAACATGTTTGCATTTAATTATAATATTAAAACATGTATAATTGTTTTTCACTACTACTAGATGATTTTTTCTCAATTAAAAAATTTTTAACTAAACATGATTAATTTAATTTTGAATAAAATATAAAAATAATGCTCACTACAGTTTTATATAAATATTTGATATCATCCTTTGTTAGATATTAAAATAATTCTTTATAATAAATATTCTAAAATTAATATCAAATATCTTAATTCTTATAAAAAGTATATTTACTTTTAAAATTTAAATATTTTAGAATTTTGCTTAGCATATTAATTGGAATTTTTATTCTTTTTTATTAAATCTATCATATTAAAAATTTGAAGCATTTCTCAGGTAGAATTTAAAGTGATTTTAGATAATTCTTATAATCATCAGGTGTTTAAAGAACCAGTCCAAATTAATAACTTGTCATTGTTCAATACATTTTCTTTATAGAAAATTCAAAATTATTATTTTAATACTACATTTAGATTAGAATTGTGTTTTGTAATTATTTTATTCTGAAGATTTTTGATGAATAACATTGCTTTTTTTTAAGAAAGAATCATCTAAATTACAGTTTCAATTCTATTTTTAAAGATAATGTTTATTTGGTATGTACTGGGCAGCTAATCCTCAAATATATATATATAGTATTTGATTGTATTTTAGTTTCAAATTTTCATTTTAAATCATCAGTGAATCTTTTTGTATGACATCTGTAATAATTTATGAAATTTACTCAATATTGTAATGATTAATATGCTTTTAACAACAAAGGTTTCATTTGTCAGAAGTTTAAAATTTCAATAGATTTGCTGATAAGTATTTAAATATGTTATATTTTTAATATTTATAAATTTAAAAATATAAGTCCTTTATTTAATACTGTATTTAATATTTTAAGATAATTTAAACTGAAAAGTTTAAAATTAAATAATTAAATGTTATAAAGAGGGAACTTATTTAATCTATTTATAAGTGCCTCTAAACAATCAGATTAATGTTAAATGTAAACTATTGTTAATATTTCTACAGTAAGTAACAAATTTAATTAAAGGTCCATAAACAATTTAAGGTCATAATTACTATGAAATATTTACATTTTTCAATAACTGTAAAATATAGCTTGTAAATATTTTTTAAAAAAGGCATTTCAGTAAGAATGGTGCTATACTTGTAAGATGAATCAATTTGAAAATGGTTTAATGAATGATATAGCTAACATTCCAATCATTATTGTATAATTGCTCAATTTTTAAATTGAAAATTCTATTGTTACCATTTTTTAATTGATTAAATAATATAATTGTAATTTAAATAAAAATTTATAATTAATAGTTTTATAATTTTTCAAGAATTTTATTAAATTCTGTTTTTGAAATATAAATTTTCATATACATAGTAGATAATTTTGTTGCTAGTCAGATAAATATTTGGTATAACCAGGAATGAACATGTAGATATAAGGGTTATGAAAGCATTGTAAATTACAACATAGGCATTTAAAAGAAATACAGACATCCTTGAATTACAAACTTAATTCGTATGTAAGTTTTGTTTATAATTCTAAAAGTTTGTAACTTGGAAACTATTGTTATATGGCACCTAGAAGTATTGAAACCACTGCATGTTATATATTTCATAATTGAAAGTTTCTTATTTCAGAGATTTGAATAAAAAGTTCCAATTATAAGCGAGGGTTATTTGGTGTAATTTCCACCATCTTGAAATGTTGTCATAATATGTTAAGTAATAATATACTTTTCATTATATTTATTACTATAGCATTTTAGTATCATAATATTTAAAATTCTTGAATTATTTTTAAAATATTTAAAATTTGAAAATGGAATCACACATTTATAACTATAAAAGTTTACGTCTAGAAGCATTCTAGATGTAAACTTTTATAGTTATACATAGCAAAATATTTAGAAATATTATATAATGTTTATAAATATTTCTGTATTATATATATTTCTTTTAATTGTAATAAAGTTTTCAAATGATTTTATCAAAGCAAAAGCTATTTTGAAAAATTGTAATAATGAATCTGAGTTCCCCTTCAAGGTATTTGAAGTGTGAGAAAAACATATATTCTCTTAGCACTAAATCCTTAATCCTGCTAATTTTATACACGAGAAGATCATGGGAAAGGAAACGTTTAAGCACAGGTGAAAAGGAGAGCTTCTGATAGATTTTAGTTGCATAAGAACCACTTATCTTCTTCTTGATTCAAACATCAAAGAAGTGAAACCATTCTATGCTACATTACTCCAATTCCATCATCATATTATAACTATTGTATTTCATTAACAACATCTAAAAATTTATGAATATTAATGTCCTTTTTAAGAATAATATAAATATTCATTAGCATAGGGGAGTAAAATTTAAGATGCTTGCCAAAACTTAAGGCTTCTTTTTTCCATTTTTTTTATATGACAGCAACTGCCATTTGTACCACTATCCCATAAGAGTGCCTTTCAGCTGAATGAAATAGGAATTGCCAAACCTGGAATAAACAAATGGGGACAAAATATATAAGCTCTCAAAACTGCTTCCTAGAATTTGCCTCATCTGCCAGTACGTTACAGAGTTCAAATAACAAATCCACATATTAGGAAATAATAATTTAAAATCTAAAACATATCATCAGTAGGGTTGATATTTTTCAACTAGCTTCTCAGCTTGTAGAAGGTTTTGACTGTGAAGAGATAGTTGTTTAGTAGCTTAGGCCATTTAGCAGACAGAGGTTTTTAAGCCAATAGATAGGGGCAAAAAACTTTTCAACTACAGTTCTGATCTCTCTCCCAGGCTTGTAAGTCTTAATATAAGCAAAAATCCTAGATAGGGCAATAGGCATAGGATAAAATCCTTCAAGAAGGCTAGAATATGTAAATTTTTATTTTTAGTTTTATCAGAACAATAAAGAGGCAAAGCATCTGTCCTTAAATAAAGGACAGATGTGTACAATGTTTCCTTATTGAACATTTCATCTTAGATCTTTCTCTGACTTCATATGTTGATATTGTTAGGAGACAGATAAGTGAAAAATTAAAATAATATCTTTATGATATCACTTCTGGTAAGATTTCTATTATGCTAATTGAAATTGCTTGTCCCAAAAATATTGTCATTTAATGGGACCTTGCCACATTATTGAATCAAGATAGTGATAGAGGCTTCATTAAAGAGAAAAAGTACATATTTAAATAAGATTTGTAGGGAGAAATAGTTAACAAGAAAGATGAAGGTAATCTTTCATGATTTGGGAGCATTTAGTCAGATTTTTGGCTAATAAAGCTCCTTAAGCATCTGGTATTAATTATTTGTTGTTTCAGAAGATGAGTGTATATTGTTTTTCTTTTGGTTACTAGTGTGCTGTAATGTGTTTTGTCTTTCTTTTTTTTCAGCTTATATATGCTGCTAATGTACATTTTCAGAGGATGTTCTTTTGATGGATTCTACTCCAATCCTTTGTGTTCTGATAATCTGTTTTCTAAATTGCATTTAATAATATATCCATATACTCCATATAATATCCATATACTCTTCTTTTCAGTTTAAACTTATGTTGTCATATGACATTACATAAACTCCTATTCTTAAATTGTGATTATATTTTTCTTTGCCATTCTTTAAATATTCAAAGATTGTTGGATATCTTTTACAAGCTAGTCTTTTGGTTTTTTTTTGGTTATTTTCTAATTATTCTTAAATTGGTTCCTTCATAAAGTGTTTGTACAAATCTTTTTATTTTGTTGCTATCTTGCTATTTTCTGGGCCTGAATATTAATCCCTACTGTATTTTCTATTGTAGCATTGTTAGTTGACTTCATAAATTTGCTTGTTTTTTCCCATATCAATTTATAGTATTAAATTCTTTTTTCCTATTGTGATTTTTAGAATAATGTGTGGCTAATCTTCTGAACTAAGCCTGGAAAGTTGATCTTTTGTTTTTTATAGGGTTTTCTGACCAAGACGATATTAAGACAGGCATATAAGTTGTCTTTTTGTAAACAGAAGTTATTATAATAGAGCTTAGCATTAATTCAAAAAGCATTAATCATAGCAAAATATTGTATATACTCTTGTAGAGCCAAAAGAGACTCTTGTTGAGATTTAGATTGGAAATCAGGATTTTGTAAATGCCTAATGTTTTTTCTTCTCCACAAGTGTCTTTGTTGCCCCTAAGTATGAAAAAGATGATCATGTTCTTTTTTTGAAGACTATCGTAAAACTTGTAGCATTTTCTCTTTCTATATATATGATTTGTAAATGTGATTGATGGTAAATGCTTCTATACCTGATACTTTCCTGTGGGGTTTTTTTTATTTAAATTATAAGAAATTATGTAGCAATGTCTACATCCTTAATATTTGTGTTCCCAGTTCAGTTCTGGTTAAATCTTCTGTTTTTCACAAGGAACAATAAGGATTAATATGGTCGTAAATGCTTGTGTCATTTTAAATGCTGGTGTCTTAGAAAAATAATTCAAAGTTTTTGCACTCCTTTATGGCTGCATTTGTATTTGTATACCCTCCAAGGTCTCACACTTTATTAGCTGGACACAATGAGTCAAAATGCGGGACATACAGATCATTTGCTGGACAAATTGTTTATTTTTCGTTTTTGATATATAATCTATATATGTTCATTTTTTCAAATTTGTATGCACTTTATTATACATCCATATAACTGCCTTATATTTTGTCAGTGCACTGACAATTTTCTAAAGAAGCATGTTAAAACATTCTTCTTTAAAAAATTTGTTTATTTTTGCATACACTAAGTTTGATAATATCTAATTGTTCAGTATGCTCCAGCTGTCTCTCGATTTTATTAATGACAGAAAAACCCTTGTGATAGATCTGCTCTTTTCTATATCTTTCTATTTCTTCATGTGTTCATGCCCGTTCACATGGCACTCAATGTCTCTTTTTCCTTGGTGCTTGATTGCAAATTTTTTGCAGCAAATAGTGCAAGAAGCATGAAAGTCACTATTTCTGTCCTGCCTGATGCATTGGAACTCTTTGATCCATTTCAGATCAAATTTAGTTCTCCTATGAGCATAGCCATTTTATTCCATGCCAGAAGGCGCACACATCGCTAGAGCTATCAAAGTTCATTAGTTTCTTGTCTCATGCCATTTAGCAGTTGACTGGTGAGTGTGGTGACTACTGACATCAATGTTAAACAGTATAAGTATAATATTTAATAAATGTTTTATCCAGATTTATCAACAATAACAAAACAAAAAGGCCTAAAAGTGTGACATTTGGCTATTGCGTGCCGGACAGCGGGATTGCTTCAGGAAATGCGGGACTGTCCTGAGAATCATGAAACACTTGGAGGATATACATTTGTACGCACTCTAGTGCCCCTGATAAAGATTACATTCTTGGGAAACATCACAATTATTGAATTTGTGAATGTTGAAATTAACGTGGGAAAAAGAGGATTTGATTCTTGGCCACCAAGAATATCACATTTGCTCTAATATTTTTTGAATTAAAATTATACACTATTTCAAACATTACATTAATATTTATATGGAATAAGATTTTGTAATTCAAATTAATAAATAAGTATGAAAAAATTGTGAATCTATAATATAAATAAAATTTGAATATCCAAAATATAGCTTGCATAATCAATTCATTCATTCATTCAAAATTTATACAGAATCTTTTGCGAATACACTTTTAAGTAATTTATTAAGCAAATTCAGTAAAGTATAAAAACCAATTCTTTCGCATAGGAGTACTAATAAAATTCACTTCCTTTGCATTTAGAAGCTATTGCAATAATGATGAGAGTGACACTATAATGGTAAAGTTAAATGGCAATTGACAACTAATTTCACAAAGATATAGTGAAAAAATAGAAATATTAAGGATATCCAAATTCATAAATATAAGTTAAAGGTCTATTAATTATAATACAGTAGAGTCCTGATTAATTGAGTCTTGTTTAATTGAAGTTCTGCATTATCCAAAGTGAATTGTTATTCACTTCATGTTGATTTTTTTAATTTTTGTAATAAAACAGTTATAAATTAAATTTAAATGTGTTTTATTGTAAAAATGAAAATCAGAAGAAGGTGAATGACAATTCACTTTTAATTTAAAAAATAACTTATATTCAATAAGTAGGTCTAATCAGAAAACAGAGTGTACATCATCATGTTAATGTATTCAAATCTAGTTTATTTAATAATATAGTAAACTTTCTGTATTATCTGAGTTTTTGATAATTCAAGGCTCTTTCAGTCCACATTATCTTGTATAATTGGGACTATTATAATATTATAAAATATTATATTCATATTTAAAAATTATGAAATTTTAAACTTTCAATAAATTATGCATATTGTAATTTTATCAGTAATATTTTTTGTATATATTTATATATTATTCATAAAATTATTGAAAATACGATATTCTTTTTTATATAGACATTTTCTATAATATCGAGTATTGGGTTTGTTATACCAAAATAAAATCAGAAAATTATCTGCAATAGATCATAAAAACATAATTTATTAAAGTAAAAGAACTTTGGGTTAAGCTTCTCTTCAGTTACAATTCTCTATAATGTAGCAGTCTCAAATTCCTGGCTCAGTATTCCCTTTTCTGCAGTTCTTGGCATATTTTTATTATAATAACAGACCATGTAGAAGATAATCAGAACTTAATATCATAACCATTTTTCATAAAATATTTGAAAAACATTTTAAACTTTAAAGAGTTTTAATAAATTGCATTGAACTGTATTAAAACATAGTAGATTTGTAAATTTAGTGGAAGTTTGTATTGAAAAAATTCTATCATTTACAAACACAAATTGAAGCATACCATTAAAGAAATTAAAGTATAAATACTTAAAATAATCAATCTTTCAAACTATTTATCTCATGTAAAAATCTTTTTTTCTATATAAGGCATTAATTTTAAATGCCTTATATAGAAAACTGACCAAAAATGATGTCTCAAGTGTTGAAATGAATAAGTTTGAGACCACTACTTAACAACCTCAACTGACCAAAAATGATGTCTCAAGTGTTGAAATGAATAAGTTTGAGACCACTACTAAAAATGTTTGCACTAGAGAATTTTAAATAAAAGAAATGTTTAACCCAAAAATACTTTGACCTTAATAAAATATGTTTTAAGATCTAAGAAGCTAGTTTTCTGATTTTATTATGAACATTTTGTTCATATCTTCAGAATAGATGAAATTATATCTCAAAAAATTTTTATTATAATTACTATTTCTTTTAAATTGTCTACATTTGCAATTTTATATGCTTTATAATCCTAGTCATAATTTGTTAATAATTTTAAATTAATTCATATAATTATCTTTTATTTTTTACAACAAAACATTCCAATTAAGTCTGATTTAAATTGTAAATATTTTCTATATATATATTAATTTAAATTGTAAATATTTTCTAGTCTTTTTTATTAATTAATATAGTTTATTTAATTTTAAATTTATAATTATCTGATATCCATATTTCATTAATGAGAAATATAATTTTTCTATATGTTTTTTAGAAGAAAATATTCTTGCTTGCCTTATATTTTAATTCTTTACTATTGAAATGGTCATAATAAAGTTTGCTTATTCTAAAATAAATTCAATAAAAAATATGATTAAATTTTTATTTTTACATTAATAAATAATTTTTCATAGATCGGAAGAGCGGTTCAGCAGGAATGCCGAGACCGATATCGTATGCCGTCTTCTGCTTGAATATAGTTTTAAAATTTTAAATAATTTTATATATCTAATTGATGCTTAAATAATTCAAGTTATTTACATCTTATATTAACTTAAAAGTTACATTTTCTTTATACAATTTAAATGTGGTTTAATCTCTTTTTTTCTTTATTAACTATAAAGTTAGTTCATTTATTGTTGTTGAAAATGAAACAGCATTTCTTTAAAATAACTTTCAAAATTATATAAGATGCAGAAATATATTTTAATCAAATAGCAAAAGACTTATAAATCAAGAAATATAATATCAGTTCATAAAATAAATGAAATTTTATCATCTTTAATAAATGAATAAATTTTTTAAAAAATTGTTGTTAATAAATATTTGATGTAAAGTAAAAAATAAGAAAATATATAAATTGTACCCTAAATTTGTTCTACTATAAATTTTAATATAAAAATATTAAAAACTTTTTTAATAAAACAG
>AYEL01079529.1:0-11081 GCA_000484575.1 Olivierus martensii
TTTAATATAAAATATTAAAAACTTTTTTAATAAAACAGGTTTATTTCATTGTAAAAAGAAATTTTTTTAGCCTAACTTTAAACATTATTCCTAAAGTTAGATCAAAAGCATTTTGATAGATCTACAGTGAATGATTGGTTAACGAACATAATCCATTCAAAGATAATGTTCACTACCCAAATTGTTTGTTAACCGATCAATTTACCATAGATTTTTATAGGAATTTGATTAATTCATTCTGGAGATCCCAAAATATAAAAAATAATATAATTTCTTACTATGTTTATTTATATGTAATAACAATAATATATATATATACAAAGTCTTGCATTTTCATCTGTTATGTTTATTTTCCAATTGTGGGATGTTAAAGAATCTGTTTAATATCGATTGCTTTTTCTCTCTTCTTCAGGATTTTTTGGAAGTGATTAATAGCATTGTCGGGATAGAGATTCCCAAGCCTATTGATTTCAACCTAGTATGGGTGCCATTCTAAGTTAGAGATCCCCAATCCTATTGACCTCAACCTGGTATGGTTGCCATTCTAAGACCAAAAAATTGTAAAATTTCTCTGTTACCTTCTTTAATAAATCTTTGATTTGTTTTAAGTTGTCTCCGAGTTTTATCTTCTTTAATAAATCTTTGATTTGTACTTTCTTTAATAAATCTTTGATTTGTTTTAAGTTGTCTCCGAGTTCATTTCATTGGGAAAAACTACTGTTCTCCCATCCTTACTCATAAGTCCACAAATGCACAAGGCCTAAGCCTGTCATTCTGTTAAGTTAGTTAAGGGCCTCCATATCCTCACAGGATATTTTTATCTGACACTAGCCATTTATAGAGCCTATCACAGGTTGGCCAACACCATGATGGGGTCAACCGGATGGTTGAAGGATGGGGTTCAACGGGCTGGGCCCGGACCCCCTCCTGAACAATTGGAGATGTGGGACTTGGATCTTCCAGGATGGTAAGCCACAGTTTTACCATGCTGACATTCAGTCGACCTATCATTCCATCAGTTCGCAGGTCCCACAGTTTCTTCTGTGAGATGTTCATTATCCGAACATAAAAATCTTTCACAAAAGTGTTCGTTATCCGATTTGTTCATAATCTGAACTGCTCATTAACTGATCATCCATTGTATTCTGTTTCTAGTACAATAATTGGGACAAAATGTTTATACCAAAATATAGATATTAAACAAAAATTAAATATCAATACAGTGAATATGATTTAATATTTTTTATTAAAAATATTTAAATTTAATTTTCTAATATATAACTATGTTTATAATCATTTTGTGAAATATCAATAATAATTAATTAGAAAAAAATTTTATGATGTATTTTATGATAGACTATATTTGAAAATATAGTATTAAAAATAATATAATTTAACTTAAGAAGAATATGTTTTTGACTATAAGAATTTAAAAATTATAATAAATTACTGATAATTTAAATAATGAAAATTAATGAATCAATCATTTGGTTCTTTAATTATTTTATATATTTTTGAAAATTTAAAATTATCAGTATCATATTTATTGAAACTGATTGATATCAAGTTAATATTATAGGCATAATAAGAAAAAACATATTCACATACAGGCATATCTTGTTATTGTTATATCAGTTACATTCTAGACTACAGCTGTAAAGTGAATTAGAATTCTTTTTTATTTACTAATACATATAAAAGCCTAAAAAAATATTTACACTGTTCATTAGTGCACAATAGTGCTAGGCCTAAAAACTTGGTCAGATGTTCACATTTTAAAGCATTCACATAACACCTTGGAGAATTCAAGTTCAATTCTGGGTCTCATATCTTCAGTTTTTCAGGATAGCTCTGGGCCCAATCTGCCTATGTATTAATTTTTGTTTTATATACTTATTTTTAGTATTATTTTTCAGATTATTTTCATTTTGAGATTATAAAATAAAAACATGGAATACAGGGTGAGTTTTTTATCTTGAGACAACGAAATATCTTAATTGGATCGACAAAAGTTGTTGGGTTTCGAAGGGGCAATCAATTGGTGACCTTAAATCTGACCTTGACCTTGACCTTCAATGTCATTTGAGGGTCAAGTCAGTTTTTTTAAATGGGAAGACCTACTTTTGACCCCAGCAATGGAAAGAGCGGAAAATTTCACAATCGGATATACCCTTGACCTTAAGGTTTAGGTCAAAGATCAAGATTATTTGCAGGTCAAAAGATTTTTCCAATGGGAAACCATAATTTTTATCACATTTTTTAATGACCTTATTACTTTGACCTTTAAAAGCATTCACTACTTTTAGCACTACCCAGGAGTAATAACATGGATGTAATAGTTTTCTGCTCCCTTTGGGGTGCTTGATTTCAATGAATCACCTCGCCTCTCACTATTGTGAAATTAAACGGAAACACATATTTTTAATCCCATTTTCAATGCATTTTTCAACAAATGCATTGAAGTGGAAGGGCATCGTTTTGAACATTTGTTATAAAATGTTTCCCCAAAACCAATAAATCAAGCAACGGTGAGAAGTAAAGTGATGCACCGAAAACAACCAACCCTGATAGTGAGAGGCGAGGGGATTCATTGAAATCAAGCACCCCAAAGGGAGCAGAAAACTACTACGTCCACGTTGATACTCCTGGGTAATGCTAAAAGTAGTGAATGCTTTTAAAGGTCAAAGTAATAAGGTCATTAAAAAATGTGATAAAAATTATGGTTTCCCATTGGAAAAATCTTTTGACCTGCAAATAATCTTGATCTTTGACCTAAACCTTAAGGTCAAGGGTATATCCGATTGTGAAATTTTCCGCTCTTTCCATTGCTGGGGTCAAAAGTAGGTCTTCCCATTTAAAAAAACTGACTTGACCCTCAAATGACATTGAAGGTCAAAGTCAAGGTCACATTTAAGGTCACCAATTGATTGCCCCTTCGAAACCCAACAACTTTTGTCTACAACTTTTTCCAAAATAATGAGATCCAATTAAGATATTTCGTTATCTCAAGATAAAAAACTCACCATGTATAATTGAGAAGCACCATATTAGCAAAAGCATTACAAAGCAAGGTATGCCTGTATTTTAGAGCAATATCGCATGTAAATATTATTCAATCTGATATATAAAAAAACATAACTTGCTTTTCTTCAAACTTCAAAAATCTCAAAAAATTAGCTCTAGAAGCAAGTAATTCATATATATTTGTTTCTAGAGCTAATTTTTTTGAGAGTTTTGAGATTATTCAATCTGAATGAAATGGCATATATATATATATTATGGAATTACTAAGGAATCAATCTTATTGAAATTAATGTCAAAAGAATATATCATGGAAATGTTATCCAATTTGAATAAAATTCATGTATATTATTGGGATCAACTGTCAACTAAATTGCTAAAAATGATCAAAATTGATTTGTTTATTCTGCATGATAATAAATTGAATTATTATTATTGTTTTTAGCATGCATGATCCTCTAGAGTAGCAGTCTTCAAACTTTTAATAACACATCTTTTTATCAATAAAGAATGATAGCACATACTCCATACAACAGACATGTTTTATAATAAGCAAAAAAATGCACATCTCTGAAAATTTCTTATGTATCTTTAGGGATGAGCTACTGCACTTTGAGTACTACTACTCTAGGGGATCTGAATAATATACTAGTATGTTCATTTCATTCAAAGTGGATAGCATTTCAAAGATATATTGTTTTTGCAAACAGACTTCTAATCAGATATGACATATATATATATTTTTATATATTTTTTTTTATTTTAACAACAATTTCTTAAAAAAATTTAATTTGGATATTTATAAATCCTACAATGAACTTAAAGAATTTTCATTAGAATTATGTTTTTTGTAGTTTCCTTTATATTTAGAGGTTACTTTATTAAATTATTTATGTAAAATATTTTCCAAATAAGTCTAAATTATCATATTATGTATTAACGGATTTCTGACAAAGTTGATTCAATAACTGCAATTTTCTTTAATGAATCATTAAATTATACAGCATTGGCATTAATACAATTCACTTTTATGGAAAAATCATAATTAAATCATTTTACTTTCCATACATATAATATGCTTTAAATTACATAAAATTGTTAAAAACTATATATTAGGAAAAAACCGTAACAAACTTTATTCAAACACTATCAGCTTTGGAAATCTTCAAGATAAATCCACTTATCATAAAGACTAAAATGGATCAAAATGGATCTTATCAGAAATGATCCAAAAAAGTTTAAGTTTAAGGAATAATGTTTAAGTTTTAGTTTTTTCTACTATAACAGAATTAACTGGACTGACAAAGAGTAGGAGACAGTCTAGTTAAAAACTGAATTATGAGAGAGTTATTGATTCTTTTAAAAAATATTTTTAAATATTCATTATTTAAATTATGTTCACCAGAAATTTGACCCACACACATTTTTTTTAACACAGATAATGAAGTACCAAACATAAGTTTTTAATACAATATATTAAAAGCAATGTGTAGTACTTTATTAATTAAAATTTAATAGGAAAAATTAATTTGGTAATTATGCATTTTACATTAATTTTTTTATGTTACAACTAAAAAAATGATTCTCTGTATAGCTTGAAAAAGAAAACTAGGATAGAAATAAACTAAAGTATGGTCCATGAACCACACAATTATAATTAAGAGTTTTAGCAGTTATATCTAGAATCTAAGCATTGTCAGCATGACAGTGCTTAGATTCTAGATATAACTGCTAAAACTTGCCTATTACGTAACTCTGGGGTATAAGCCCACCTATTATGTAACTCCGGGGTATTACTCTATATGATGATTTCTTATTTTGCTGAAATCAATTGAATTACATAAAATTATAATTATTAAACAAATTATGTACAATTGAAAAAAGAGTTACACTGCCGAAAATGAGATGATAATCAGTATTTAGTTATATTCATTAATATTGAAAGCCTAGCTCTCACAAATATGATGCTGAAAACTGTAGCAAAATCTTCAAAGAAACATAATTTGTGATTTATTTATGTTTCTTTGTGTTTATATTTATTAATTTCTTGCCGTAGTGCTAGTAATACTGATTATTAAACAAATTATTTTAATATTTCAAAATAGATAGTATTAACTTGAATTATTTATTCAGCAATTAATATTTTAGCTTTATTAGATTTAGTAGGATATTTATTATCCAATGATTAAAAATTATCTGATTATAGATAAGTTGTTTTAATATATTTAAAGAAGTAGTTATTGAAAGAAAAAATTTCAAAGTATTAGAAATCTGTTAAACATATCTGTTAATATAACTAATCAGAAATGACAAAAATCATAAAATGGATTGAATGAAAATGGTATTTTGGGCAATCTACATACTTTTTAAAATTTGATACTTTTAATAAAAGAAAATGAAACACAAGTATTCATTTTCAGTATTTTTTAAAATTGCTTAAAATAAATATCATCTCAAAATTTTTCATTAGATATCTGGTATTCTATTTACTGTTTTTATAGTATGAAAATATATAGCTTAAAAATATAATACTGTTGCTATTTTTATTAATTAAATTAGCATATTCTTTTGTTATTGGACAATCAGCTTTTATTAAAAAGTATTTTTAGCATATAATTTAATTCAAAAAAATTATTGTTAGCTACATGAATTATTTTGAAATTTTTTAATTTTATGTTACATCATAAAACAAAAAAATTTTATTATAAAACAAAAATTCTATACTCATTTGTGAAAAAAATATATGCATTGTATTGTTATATTTTACTAATTTTTTAAATTTATATATTGAATATATTGTTTTAATGAATAGCCCAAAATGTAACAAAATACAGATATTTCTCAATTTATGTAAATAATTGAAACCAAAGGTTTTATGTAATTAGATTTTACGAAAATTAAAAAAATGATTTTTTAACAAAAATTACTAGAGCTAGTGGACTACTGTGACTGCACCTATTGCCATATTGTTTTCTGACTGAAAAGGAGACAATGCTGCATGGTATGATATTGTGCCAGTAATATGATACTTAAGATCAACAAACAATACATGAAACACAAATAAATCAAGTAACTTGAACTTTTAAATGTTGTAAATCAGCATGTTCAGACTTGTAACATAAGTCAGGGAATATTTGTATTACTATTTGAAATTACATTAAAGCCATTTTATATTTAATTATTTTACTAAAATAAATAATTCTAAATTCAAATTTATATCCTGTATTAACTTAAATTTTAGATACAATGTTTGATTTTCAAAAATGTATTATATTATTTTAATAATTTACTGTTATTGATAAAATCAATATTTTATTTTATAAAATGTTTTTCAATACTGTAATAAATTGAATTATTGTATTTAGAAATTTCTTTTTTTTATAATTTTTCCATTTTCACATTAAAATATTTACATAATATTCAAAATTATTTCCTATTATATTATAATATAATATATGATTTTAAATCTCTCATAAACATTGCTAGTTGCATGTAAAAGAAGAATAAAATCAATGTTTTTGATACATTTTGGACTATTCTTAAATATTATGATGTTATAAATAGTCTGAACTATGGAGATATTATAATGTTTTTAAATGACAATATGAAAAGTTGTGAATATTAGTTTATAATTAAGAATGAAAAAGGCAATCAAATATCAATGTTTGTTGTAAATATTATAATATACAATAAACTCTCTAAATTCTAATTATTATAGTAATAAATTTTATATTACTTAAAAAAATTTAAAATATCTGTAGCCAGTTAATTTAATATTAGCAAGTTCATTATAAATATTCTAAAAAAAATGTAAATTTGAATTATAAAGTTAATTGAAAAATGTATAAAAATTTTATCAATAAAATTTTAATCTTTGTTAAATTTTATAATATTCTGTAAGCCAAAATTATTAATTGTTAAATGAGCTCATAGGCAGATTATTACTATACTGCAATATTTAATCTATGCAATATTTTATATTTGAATATATGTATTATCATAGTTAATTGTTAATTATGCTAATCAGTATGCTACATGTTGTAGATATATAATAACTGTCACATTGTTAAATGTTTTAGAGAAGTTACTGTTTTGATATTTCAATTTATACATTCATATTTCTAAATACAAATGTTTATAGTTATTGAAAATGCATTGAAATATTATCTAAACTAATTCGTATGCTTTCATATATGAATGTAATGTTTCTCTTAACTATTATGATGAAATAAAAATATATTATCTTTACATTTTTTATAATGAATAATTAATGTCTATACTATAATGTTCTGTTTGTGAAGAACAATATATTTCTGACATTTGCTTCTTAAATTTTATTAATACAAAAGTTTAAATAGATAAAAAGATTGTCTGATACAAACAATTTATAATTATAGTAAAAAAATATTTTTTCAAGACATACACTAAACTGAAATGAAACTTATATTTGTAAAAATCTTGAATCTTGTGGATTTGATTCCTGTTCTAGTTGATTAAATTCAATATGTTCCTTTTTAATTTATAAATTACTTTATAATTTATATATAATTATCAGAGAATATTTGCAAATTTATTTATAATTTCATTATTATGAAATGTATTGAAATAAAATTTTAGTTAAAATTGTTAATAGTAAACATATATTTTTAATTACTAAAGCTTTCTTTGGCAATACTATGCAATTTTATTATTATTATAGTCAGAGTGTAGTTTATTTGTTTACATAACATCACACCAGATGAGATGCTAAAAAAGACTTCAGTCTGGCATGGGCATATCTGACCAGATTTTTAGAATGTCAGCTAGTGTGTGCAAGTTGTGATAACATTTTTCTTGTATATCGTTATTTTTAAATAAAAACATTCCAAAATGATACATGATGTCAGGAATGTGTGATCAGGACTAATCCAATGAATGATATATGTAGAAGAAAATGTTGTCTAATAGTAATATTTGATCTCTAGAAAAATTTGACTTTACAAATTCTGCAGCTTGATCAAGATGGATCAAAAGTTTGAATTATACCATGAAATGATGGATCTCACAAATAAACTAGGTAGGCACCAAGTGGGTTACATTATTATATGATACTACATGAGCAAAACAGTGCAAGAAATTTACAACTCTTTCAAGCTTGTGGATGTCGATAAAGACAATTACAACAAAGTTGTAAAACTGAGAAGAAGTTCACTGCCAAGAGAAATATGATGTATGAATATGCTGCATTCTACAATTGACAGTAGAAAGAGGAAAATTCAATAGATGAATACATCATAGCTTTGCAGCTCTCACAAAGTAAATTCAAAGATTTGTATAATGAATTTATTTGCGACAACATTGTAAATGGAGTCTGAGAACAAAAGATGGCAGAAAAACTTCATTTTCATAGCGACTTGATGTTGGCAATAGTAATCAAGCTGGCTGAGAAATCTGAGCAAGCCAAGATAGAAGGGCAGAAGTTAAATGAGGCTAATAAACCAAAAATCATGGATCATGCCAACATCTTAGTCAAAAAAAGTGGATTTTTGGAAGAAAAACAAAGAAGATAAAAGCAAGAATCAAATCAAATCAGATAAAGACAAGCACCAGATAACAACAAAATGTGTGTAGCAGTAATCTTTACTCATATAAATAATGTCTGGTAATGAAGAAAACTTGTCATAAATGTAAGAAGATTGGGTATTATGCCAAAGTCCATTGTAATAGACAAAAAGTTGACAATGAAGAAGATTCATTCATTGCCATAATAAACTCAGTTACAAATCAATTTGAACAATGGGGAACAACAGTTGAAATTAGAAAATTAAAGATCAACTTCAAGGTTGACAAAGGAGTAGAAACAGCATACATTTCAGATGACACATTTTATGATTATTTTTCAGATATCAAATTATAGAAGCCTGAAAAGTGGTTGTTCAATGTGAACAAATACAAAATGGCAATATTAGGGACATTATTCTGGGAGAAAATAGAATATCAAGGCAAATCAAAACTGATCAAGATTTATGTCATATGGGACCTGGGACAGTCTTGTTGGATGGTGAGACCTGCAAAACTTTAGGTAACTGAAATGAGCAGGTGTTGATATAGTGAAGACCAAAAAGTCAATGATTTTGTTCAATGTGAGAATGAATTATTCAAAGCTGTTGACAGTCTGAGATGAATTTGAATACTGTATAAAATCCAATTACAAACTGTTGCAATCCCACAGGCTCTTATGATGGCTCAATGAATTTCCATTCCATTATTGAGTGAAATCAAAGCCAGTCTGAATAAGATGGTATCATTAGGAGTCATTATCCCAGTGAAAGAATTGATGGAATGGTGTTCTAGTCTGGTTTTGGTACCAAAGCAAAATTGTATAATCTGAATGTGTATCAATTATGTAAAACTTCATCAATACATATTACAAGAAATCAATCAGATGCCAGTGACTGAAACTGTTCTTCAATGGTTGGCAAAAGCCAAATACTCTCCAAAATTAGATGTCAGTCATGGATTTTAGCAGTGTGAGCTAGAACAGGAATCTCAGAATACATGCACCATTATACCATTTGGCAGATACATGTACTGAAGACATCTGTTTGGTATCAACACTGCACCTAGATTCTTCCAAAAGAGGATAATGCAAAAATACTTGAGGGATTTGATGGCATCCAGATCAACATCAATGATATACTAGTGTATGAGACCCACAATAACTGAACACAATTCTTGCTTGCAGAAAATGCTAGAATGCCTCATAGCAGTGGAAGTTATGCTGAATACAGACAAGTGTGTATTTGGAATTACTCAAATAAAATTCTTAGAGAATGCCATCAACAGAGATGGTATACATATCAATGAAAATCATGTAACAGCTGTGAGAAAGAGGGCAAGCCAGAAAATATATCAGAACTGAGAAATCTTACTTGGTTCAGTAAACTAAGTCATTTTATTATGAATCTAGCTACCAATGCTTATGCTCTGAACAAACTGTTAGTGGAAGAAATGAGTTTTGATGGGGATGAAAACAAGATACAACATTCAAAACCATCAAAGAAAAACTTTTCAAGGCAATCATTTTAGCTGGATTTGATCTGGCAAGAGAAACAGCAATCAGTGTAGATGCATCTTTGTATGGAGTTAGAGCAATGCTAAAGCAAAGGCAAGATAATGGATATGGAAAAATAAGCAATATGATAGAATAGGTTCCATCTCATCCCTCTTAAAGATAAGGAGGGAGATGAGAATTATTGTGAACCTATTGATTACAATCCTGAGACACTTGGCCAGAATAGATCTGATGACAATAGTCAACTCATGGAGACAGACTAACAACTGGAAAATCAACTAGTGCTAAAAACATATGAAGTTTCAATGCAATCATCTCCAGTGACAGTTCGATCAGTTCAAACAATTATAAAAAGCAGACAATTGAGCAAAAAAATCTGAATGTTTAATTGAAAAATGTTAATTTTATTATTTAATTGATTTTTTCACTTTTGCAGATTAGGAGGAGACATGCAATTAAAGTGCATTTTGTTTTTTTACATAATATTACACCAGGTGAGATGCTAAAAAAAAAGACTTTAGTCTGGCATGGGCGTCTCCAATCAAATTCCTAGAGTGTCAGCTAGTATGTGCAAGTATTGCTTTTGTATACTGTTACTTTTAAAGTTCAGTATTTTCTACAGCACTAACCAGCAATCAAGAAAACAAAATCTTTTTATTATTTAAACATAAAAACGTTTTCGGTATGTTTCCTATACCAACCTCAGTTACATTTACAAATGGACATATAGAAACCACGGTTTACATCAAGCCTACGAACACACCCGTGCTGATACCAAGATGGTCGTACGATCCGTGGTCCTATAAGAAAGCGTCCCTTAGAGCATATTTTGGACGGGCTATCACTCATTGTAGCAATGATAGACATTTGAAAATTGAACTCAACAGAATTTACTAAAGTGGCGCCAAACACGGATACAGTTATAAGTTAATGCGTAAACTATACATGGAGCAGAGAGATAAGATTAGAGAGGACTCTAATAATACGGCACAAGTACAGTACGATG
>AYEL01079531.1:0-39377 GCA_000484575.1 Olivierus martensii
ACTCCTTAATATTGTTGACCCTCTGTATAACCTGTGCTTCATCCCATTCTATTTTTTATATTCTGCTCATATGCCCTTCTCGCCAGTGTATTCTAAATGTTATTATATAAACATGAGAATATTCGAATTCAGTTATAAAGAATTCAATATTCGAATCTTATGTATTAGAAAGTATTAAATGTAGGAGCTGATGATGGTGTGATAACACCGAAAACGTTTCTCAATAAAAGTTCCTTTGAAGAATTTTAATGTGTTTTTTTGGTCTGCTCAATGGTGCTATAACTTCCAGAACTTGATAAACATATACATGTGATGTGAACATAGAGTACAAAATTATTGAAAAGAAGATCCCAAAGATAGATTGGAATTGTTTGCTAGATTGTAGAGAACATAGCTACATATCAAAGGAAATCAAGAGTTGAGAACATTATTAACAAATTAGATTCCTGTAGAATTAGCCCAGTGTGGAAGTGGTATGGAAAACTTAGTTTAAGCTAAAAAAAAGAAAGAAAAAAGAGCTTGCTACATAGATATATGCAACAATAAATGCAAATTAATGTCTTATCTAAAATTGTAGACTGTAAACATATACACTAGCTAAAGCAAGTATTTTTTTCTAAATAAGTTTTTTTTTTAATTTTACTTAAATTTTGAATCTTTGATATTAGCAATATATGTTTAAAGTTAACTTTTTCAATCTTGTTTATACATGTGTTTGTTCTAATTGGTGGATAATCATTTTGAATTTTTAGAATGCAAGTAAAATTTGTATTTAAACAATGGAGTTTTATAATGTTCTTTGTATAGAGTCCTCATCAGTACAGTGCATAAACTATTAAGAGTCAAAAACATTTATTATTCATTAAAAAAGTTTAATAAAGATTTAATAATCTGTAAATTAGATGAGCCCTAACTTTTTAAATTGATAAAATTGAATAGAAAGATAATGTATTATACTATTCACAGCATTTAGGTTTTGCTTGGGACTTATATAAGGAAATAGGGTTGGTTGAATGTAAACATCTCATATTAGTCACAATTATAAGAATGCAAGTAAAATTTGTATTTAAACAGTGGAATTTAAATGCAAATGTCTGATTCTTGTACTTTTGTGTTTTTTTATGTTTATTAAGATATGTATTGACCTAGTAAACATTAGTAATGAGGCATTCATAAATTTTGAGCATTTTTGACTTCTGATGGCAGGGTTCAAAATTTTTTAACCAACTCAGTTGTAAATAGAGTACTATTTGAACATAATGAAAATCTATTATTATTATGAATATCTCATTTTACTTGACTTTAAATATATAGAAAGATATTTTCAAAATGATGCACAATTTGTTCAAAATTTGAGTAAAGTAAAACTCAGTTTGAAAATTTCAAATTACAATAAAATTCATGTAATCCAGTGCTTTTTATAATATGTACTTCATAATATAGTATAGAATAAAATTTCTAGTGGCAGCAAATTTTTACTTTTCTACTATTAGAAAGTACTTCACCATTCATTTAAAATATTTTTTTTTTTTTAATTCTAAGCCAAATGATCCCTAGTGGAAAGAATTAGGTTTCTAATTCTTTTCATTTAGGGATCATTTGGTTTGCTATATTTATTCCCCTAATTAGATTCCATTACAATGTTATAATGGAGTTTGTTGTTATATAATTATATTATTTTATTTTTATAGGCTAAGTAGGAAGGTACCATGCATTGCTTGGGAATTTCTGGTACTTAGTTTGTAACAACTCTTACACCTTTATGACATCAGCACTAGTTAGTAAAATTTTAAATTAAGTGAATTTATAGATTATGTACATAGTGGGCCAAGATAAACTGAACTGGAATTGAATATCTTATCCCATATTGGGTTCAGTTTATCTTGGCCCACTCTGTATAAGAAGTTGATAAAATGCTATTTCTGCAGGTTCATTATCATAAAATTCATTTATTATAGCATTTTGAATCCATTGTTTTTGTTTGTGTCCAACATAATGTTGATTTACACAATGTCACGTTTTTAATGGCATCATACCAATGAGATTGACATTAGACTTTTGTTTGAATTCACAATAAAAGATTTAAATACATATTTTCATTGTGACCCTAAAATGACCCACCTCTTTGGCAGTCTTGAGCTTGAATAGTATGTTACCTGTGGGGGGCCATGGAAGTCTGCATGAAAAGTTTGGTCCCAATAAGTCAAATAGTGTGAGAGTCTATATGAAATAGAAAGACAAAGACAAACATTGCATTTTATATATATAGAAATTTATTTTAAGATATTCCACAAAGATTAGCAACATATTTTAAACAGAGCAATAGGTGATCCAACTCTTTTTTTAATAATGGCATGGCTACATAAAAATAACATTATACTTAATGGAAAAATAGATAGCAACTATCTATACATTATTTTTCACATTACACAAAGTTTATGCTGCATATTATTTATTCATAAAGAAAATAATCTGGAAAAATGTATTTTTGCAGTAATTTGTTTAAAAAAATTTTTATTACTATTACAAATTTAAAAACATTTGGTATTTTATAATTATGAAAATCAAATAAGAATTAATTTACTATTTATTTGAATCATATTGCAACATGGCTTCTTCCACTAAAGAAATGCAAACACAATTTTCATTTTAGAAGTTTTGAATAAAGTGTTTTCTAAATAAATGATAAAGCTAATTAAGTAAGATAAACTGTTTATTCAAAAATGTTTTGACTATCCTTGTAGCCTGCTTCAATTGTTTTTGAATAAACATTTTATTTTATTTTACTTAATTGGGTTATCAATTACTTTTACAATAAGAAGCCTTACATTATGAAGTCTTTCCTGTTTTATTATTGATTTTTCTAAAAAAATTTCATTTAATATTTGGAGTAATAATATATACTGTATATATATACAGGGTGTAAATTATCTCCTTCAAAAAAACTACACTACAACATAGACGAAATTCAGACGATTAAAGTGATATAAGACACTTGGGGTCGCAAATTGCAAGCAATGCCGTAAATTGAACCTCAAACTAACAAGGAGAGGACTCGAGGGCCGGAAAACGGAATGAAACGAAATTTATTTCTGTAAGAGTTCTTGAATAGTACTAAAACACAGTAAAAGGTTAGAGGCCAATGGCTAGCCATTATGGAGAAAAATGACCTCGAAGAAAGACGCGACGAAAGTATACCAGTTCGTTATACTAATTAACAACGAGTTGTCGTGGCAGCGTGGTTAAGCGGCAAACTTCCATAAAAAAATTTATTCATTATTAATCATTTTATTTTTATTTTTAAATAAAAATTGTTGTAAAGAATAAACAATTGGAAATGCAATCAATTTAAAGCCTTATTCACATTATAAGTAACTTGATTAATCAAATTCTTTGGATGCAAGTAACTTAACCAAATGTGAATAGCAATTAATTCAAGTCAAAATCTGTGCATGTATTTTGGCCCTTTTTTACTTAATGCTGTCACTGACAGACAAACTGGTCACTGGGTAGTTCTAGCAAATGCCAGGAATGACTTAAATTTTAAGAAAGTCAATTTAGACCAAAAACTTGTTGGAAAAAAATTGCTCTGAAATGCAATAGCATAGTTCTATCTATAACTAACAAAAACACTTTTACAATAACAAGTTTTAATGAACCAGAAATAAAAAGTTATTCCAGAGGCAGATCCATATTAGTAGAACCAGAAAGTCTCTTAAGTAGGCAGTACTCACTGAGGATAGTGCTCTTGGTACAGTCGTCTTGCTGCCAGTGAATTACCACGAGCTTCGCCAAAACACATGTACATGTTGGCTAACTCGTTGTCAAACTGATCCATAAGAACAGTGTACCTTGTCAAACTGGTTAAACTAAATTAATCAACAGTCAATGGCGCAGTTTTTCTGCAATGACGTTGCAGCTCTTCTCCTTCGTCCCGCCCGGGCTTGCGATTTGCGACCCCAAGTGTTTTATATCATTTTAATCGCCTGAATTTCGTCTACATCGTAGTGTAGTTTTTTGAAGGAGATAATTTACACCCTGTATATATATTTTATACTGTAATATTTTTATTATAAATTTTATACAATATATTCTACCTATATTTTAATTTGATTTAAAAATATGAACACTATTAAGCTAGCAAATGTGGTATTTTTATTTAAGTGTCTAAGTTTCAAGATTGTATAAATTAGGATGTAAGTCAGGCATATCAACCATGTGGCCTTCAGCACTTCACTCCAGCCCATTCCATTTTCATAAACATTTTTATATAATTTAACTATTGTCATAATTCATAAACAGGATAATACAGTAAAAGCCTTATTAATTCAAACAATAAATTAAATAAGATAAGGTATATTCTGTAAATAAAGAAGAAAAAAATTTATTCATTATTAATCATTTTATTTTTATTTTTAAATAAAAATTGTTGTAAAGAATAAACAATTGGAAATGCAATCAATTTAAAGCCTTATTCACATTATAAGTAACTTGATTAATCAAATTCTTTGGATGCAAGTAACTTAACCAAATGTGAATAGCAATTAATTCAAGTCAAAATCTGTGCATGTATTTTGGCCCTTTTTTACTTAATGCTGTCACTGACAGACAAACTGGTCACTGGGTAGTTCTAGCAAATGCCAGGAATGACTTAAATTTTAAGAAAGTCAATTTAGACCAAAAACTTGTTGGAAAAAAATTGCTCTGAAATGCAATAGCATAGTTCTATCTATAACTAACAAAAACACTTGTTATTGTAAAAGTTTTAATGAACCAGAAATAAAAAGTTATTCCAGAGGCAGATCCATATTAGTAGAACTATTTAATGTTCCTTTTAATTCATAATATAAGAGGATGAAATTTTTACATTGGCTTAAAATTAAAATATAAAAATATTCTTTCAAGAAATAATTATTAGACCAGTGCTTCTTAACCAGTCTTCTGCGAAATTATGAGAGCAAGGCCTACTTGAATGACTTTAGCATACTGCACAGTGCACATTTTATAATGTAGACAAGATTCAACTTGCATTTTCGAATAAACTATTTAACAGGCTTATCCACAAAAGCACTTAAGATTTGCTATAGTTTTTGACATCATATTTATGTGAGCGAGGCTTTTCAACATTAATGAACATAAAAACTAAAAAATGTGAAAAACTTAGGAATATTGCTGAAGAAATGAAGGTAACTTTATCATATATTAAATCTGATATTGCTCAAATCTGCAAAAGACAATTAGCTCAGGTATCACATTAAACTTGATACTTAGTTCTTAAGAATTTATGTTTATTACTGTTATTTAATGTGTAATGAATAATTTTTAGTAAAATATATGTTCATGCATAATTTTGTTGTTTGTTTTAAGATCTTAATAATATAGTGTCCCACAAATTTTATTTACAATCAAAAGTGTTCCATGACTTCGAAAAGGTTAAGAACTACTGTATTAGACTAATGGAACAGACTACAATATGTATTTCAGAAAAATTTAATCCAAAATATTTTTGCCTTCATAATATCCCCACTTGAATACCTGAAATTTACTGCTTCCAATCAATTTTAAATATCAAAGTCTAGTAGTAGTTATCTATTATTCAAGTTATCTTTCAAGGCAAGTAAATGGTAGTAAAAACTGTCTACTTAATATTTGAAAATACATTTTACTTACATATAAATACATTAACATTTTACTTGAATTCAAGTAAAATGGAATGTTCATATTAACAAAATCTTTTTAAATTGATTGCATCAAGTAACTTGACTAATGTGAATGTGGTTTTAAAGGTGCAGCTTTCTCATATCTATGCTCTAAGTGTCTCCATAAGATTAAGTTTGACATTTCCAGGGTGAGTTATAGTAATTTTGCTAGTTTGAAATATATATTCATCAAAACTAAGGAAATCTTCAAGGAATTATTTTAAAAAGAATATTTTAGAAAAATTCAGAAATGAAATTTTATGCAAATAACAACATTTAAAAACTATTACCTATAAGAGAAGGAAGATCTCTAATTTGGATGGCTAAAATATAATGAAAACTAATTTTTCAATTTTAAGTTTAATATTAAGGATAATCATATTTAAAATAACCTGAAATATCTTTCTTATTTAAATTCAATACTTTTGATTTTTTTTACCTATTTAATATTAACATTTTAATAGTAAATTGTTGTTAATAAATTCACACTTTGTAAATTTTTATAAAATTTTATATAAAAATTTATAGAAATAGAAACAGTTTCAGAAGACAGTATAGAAATATTGATGAATTTCCCTACATTATTAAAATGTTAAATTACAAGACAAGCTTGACTCAAATTTGGAGTTTTTACAGCTCTAATTTTCAAATAAATTGGCATTCTTTGCATTATTTTACTTGCTTTAAAAATTCATATAATTTAAATTACTGTTGAAATTGACTTAATAGATGCTAAGTGTATATTTTAACCATAATGAAACATGGATGTATACTGCAAAGTTTAATAAGTAGTTTAAAGCTATTTAAAGACTTTGGCAATGTACTAATGTAATTATATTAATCCTCTCTTACTCACTGTTGTTTCTTTTATGTTCAATTTTTAGAAGTGATGATAGTTCACAAAATCATTTTGATAATTAACATCTCTATAGTGACTTATGTTACTATACAGATGTTCAACATCAAAATCATTGTGTGTTATGCCTCAACTTATGTTTTGATAGCCCCCATTATAAGTTGAAAATGATTTATAATATTAATTTTAGTAATAATAATAAGGTAATGAAATACTGAATCCTTTAAGATGATATAATCATCCAGATTTGATCCTGGCTCCTCAGTTATAAAATAATCCAGAATTGAATCTAGATCCCCAAAAGTGGTAAGCAATTGTTTTACTATATTTTTAATAAAATGAAGTATTTTTAGCCAATATGCTATGAAAATAGCTGCATTTGGAATAACATAAGAGTCATCCTAAGATCGGAATATCATAAGTTGAATGATTGTAAGTCGAGCACAATCTTTATAAAACTGAACAAAGAATCACACAGGCATACAAGTTACTTTTTATCATTTTGACTCTGATTTGTTGTTGAACTTGATTAGATGATTTTACCTTACATTCTCTTACATTAGTATATGATTTTTCTTGATCAAAATATTTTGATCAAGAAAAATCAAATATATATATTCTGCACTTAAAGATTTTCAAAAAGATTAAAATAATGAAAAATTAAATGAAGAAATGACATTCTCTCTTGAACTATAGCCAGGGCATTCAGATAATTACCAAGATCCAATAATGAAAATTGCAATGAACAAACCCTTAACTATAGCTTAAGTAAATCGGCTGGATTTGCCATATAGAAATGCTTAGGCTTTCTACTCTGAAGGACCTGGGTTTGATTCTCAAGTCTCATCCCTTGGAAAATTTATTCATAGAATCTGGGTCTGGCTCATCAATCTCCATTCTCTTCAATCCATCTGACCTGCCACAGAGGTAAGCAGTCTGAGATAGAGCTTGTTTTGCTCTGTCATTTAGTACACTACTTGCATTGAAAGTGGAAAAATCTATTAACTAAAAAAAGTTAAGTAAATCAGATATTGAATTTTTGCAAGTTAAATTCTTCTCCTCAAAGCAAGCATGCATCCTCTTTATTCCTTTCTTGTTTGAATCAAAGTTATCAAACTTGCATGGAAATCCTTGAAAAGTTCAATATCTGAATCATTTTGAAACTCATGATCTGATCTCTAGCTTAGGTTAAAATCAAATTCTTCAAGCATGCTTTGCTTTTGTATTTCAATAAGATTGTTAAGTTTCAGATTCTCATTAATGAGAATTCAACATCTTTAAATATTTTCAAATATAACTTCCAAATAATGTCTGCTCTCATAAGGTTCTTGTTGCCTAGACAACAAATACATACATGCATCTTCCAAAGATCAAGATTTTGGATACCTTCCAAAATCAAGTAAACTTGATTTTGGAAGGTAATAAGAACAGTTTTTGGAATAGAAGAAGCACTTCACAGCTGAATAAGCTGTGAAGAAAGGGCAAGCTTTCTTTCAGATGCCTTGCTGCATATAGATTACTGAAGGACTTTTGAAAGGCCTTCAATATATTTTTCTTGTTAAATTTTATGCTGTTTTCCATCCTGATGGATAGGAAGAACAGGCATTTCAATTTCCTTCATAAGTTGCCTATACTTATGGAAAGATCTTTATTTTATGCTGGTTTTTTGCTGGACTAAATAGCAAGGATATTCCACCATTCACTATAGGCTGGGCAATCAATGAAGTGAAGAATTGGTTCAACAAGCTGGACTAAATCCTTCTTGAAGAAATTGAGTATAAAACCTGAAATTGAACCCAAATTTTTTATGATGAGGTGTATAACACAAAATGTGATTTATTTGTTTTTTTGCTCTAAATCAGTATTAAGGGAGTTTGGATTTTCATCTAGAGGTCAGGCTCAAATCCAAGTGCTAGCTCAATGGATGGAATTCGGTAATGTTTGGGGGAAAGGCAACTTATATGCATGTCATATGCAAATTACCTTACATGGGAATTTATTGATTACATTCTATTATACTGTTTTTTGTTGAGATAGATTTATTAAAGTGACTAGATGTCCTGGTTTTTGAGTTTGTCCCGGCTTGAAAATAAATGTCCCTGATTGTCCCATTTTTTTACTTATAAATAAATAATTTGTATTAAAAAATTAAAAGATTAACTAGATTTAATTTTAAAAAATTAGCTTCGAAGAATTCTGCTTCCCAACTTTTATTATATCAATACATAGAATATAGTCACTCTAATATAACCAATATAAATGAATCAATCTGAAGAAAAAGTAATAGTAAAATATATTGTTTGTATTTCTTTATCTCTCCCTGCTTTTTGCAAATTTTTTAATAATTTACTTTTATTTTTTTTTTCTAAAATAAAAATTTTTTTGATTTTGTCCAATCCCATACCCTATACCCTCTATGCCCCCAATATCTAGAGCATCCTGGGTTGAAGTTTAGAAAATTTGGTCACTTTAAATTTACTCACTTTGATTAAGTTGTTGCCCAGACCAAATTTATTAAGTACAGGACAACATAAATCGGGATTTCTATGTATATAATATGCACATCATATGCATGAAAGATAATTTTATTATAGATAATTAATTATTAAAATAGATAATTTTGTATTATTCTAAACCTGTTTTGCAAGTATTAATTTATAAATATTGCAAATAAAAATTTATAATAAACTACCATACAGTTTGTTATAACATATTTCAAAATTTGAAGCTTCAAAAAAATTAATAAAGATTTTTAACAAAATTGATTTGAAGAATTGTATTGAATACAAAAGCCAAATTATAAAAATTCTTAACTGACAAAACAAATTTGAAAGAAAGCTGCATGATAAATGATTTAAAAAAATAACAAAATTAAATCTTAACAACAGCTCAAATTCAAGCGAAAGATTGATATATTTATTATTTCCTAAAGATATTTTGGCTTAAACCCATCTTTAGTAACATTCAGCAAATAAGTTACAAATAGAACAAGCCTTAAATTATCTTGTCTTAATTTAAGACAAGTTAAGCTATCAATTTGTTGATAACTTAAGACAAAAATCATTAGATATTAAAGATAAAATATTTAAATTTTTAACATGAGATAATTTACATTTTCTCTACAAATATTAACCTATAATGAAACTGATAAAAATTACAGAGATGCCACCATAGCACTGTATAAAACTTAGTATAAAATAAGCACAAATTGTTTTCTAGTTAAATGAAGCATGCTTCAATAAGATGCCCAAATATGAATGAAAAACAACTTTAAATTATTTGACAGTGTGAATAAAGTTTATGATGATTGCATTGATTCATATTTTTTATTTAACTTTTTTATTTTTCAATAATATGAACTCTTAATAATTACTGAACAACAATGTATTTTTTGGATTTTTTTTAACTCCAATTATGGAACAAGAGATTATAATAAAAAATGGAAATTTATTATTATAATCAATTAAAATTATTCAATATAGCCTTATTTCTTAAAAATGATAGTGAAAATCATTCAAAATAAAATATTTAATTTTACTTTTTAAATTGTTTTGATTAATAGTCTAAGAAATGACAAATGATAACTCAAACAAATTATATTGCAATAATATTTGTAAAGAATGACTTCATTTCATTCATTATTTTCATTAATGAAATTTATTATATGGATGTTTGAGAATTTAACTATAAAGTATATATCAATAAGTAATTAATTTCATAATTTAAACACATCAGAAATATATGGTAAGTTTCAGGAATCCTATTTAAATCTCCATTGTTAATTTTATCTTAATTAAAAACTTATTATTTTATTATAAATTTGTATACTTTAAGATTTAAAAATTATTTGGAAAAAATATAGTAATTGCCAAAAAAGTTCCTGACTATCCATTTATGTAATTGTAAATTATTAAACTGTTCATTAACTTAATCTTTAAAAGCATGCTACATAAATATTGTTTGTATCTTGAGAATGCAATGATATAGTCTATCAAAAGATTATAACAAATCTTGGGAAGTAAGAATAATTCAAATTATTTTTGGATGTTTTTAGTTGCTAAGTGAATTTTTTGCATTTCTTAAGTATGCATTTAATAATCAAAATCATTATGCTTTTCTGATAATATGATCTTAATATAAAATACATTCAAATCTAAGCTAAAATTGATGAAACTTAATATTTTGTTTAAACCAAATTGGACATCTAGGTCCCAAATTAAAATAAAACAAAATCTAAACTAGCTTACAGGACCTTAAAATAAAATTTTTTGCCTAACATTTTATCTCACGTATTCAACCTGTTTGTTTTTACTGTTACCCGGACATTCAGGGTTTAAATTACAATTTATACTTGTTTTACAGATGTCTTGTTCTCTGTGCAGCTGAAGGGCAGTCCAGCCCAAAAGCACTCCTGAATCTTTAATTTTATTTTAAGGTCCTGTAAGCTAGTTTAGATTTTGTTTTATTTTAGTATATTGTTTTACAATTTACAGTAATATCGCTCTAAAGCAAAATTTCTTTTATTGCTTGGTTTCTTCATTAGCAAATTATCAAATTTCATAATTAGTAGTAGCATTATAAATAATATATTTCAAGAAAATAATAAATCTATATACTGTGTGTGTACAGGATGTTTCTTACCACCTGTACCATCCTTTTTCTTGGAAATGCGATGAGATAGGAAGTAGGGAGAAAATTTTTGATTACCAAAGTATATCCTAAGAATCAAATGGGCATGATAAAAATTGTGGGCCCATCAGAAATAGGGACATAAGAGGTCAACTTTGAAATCTCCAATGGAAACCAATGCTGATTTTGGCATAATATAAAATCTCCAATGGAAACCAATGCCAATTTTGACATAATTGGATAGAACAAAAAAATAAACAGCATTTGTTTGGAAAATTTTTTTTAATATCACCTATGGATTGTGAGATAATCACAAAAAAAAAGATGCCGCATGTACTGCTGATTAGGCTATCCAAGCAGTAAGAACAAGAATCAGACAGAAGGTATCTGTGTACATTGTGGAACATTATTGAAGCAGCAAAGAACAGTATTATGCAGATTTAAGGCCAATTCTGGTAGTAGTACTCGACCCACAGATGCAACAAAATCTTTTGCCATCACAGTTCGGCATGGAACCACACTCAAAAACAAGGGTTTCTCGACTTGTTTTAGCCCTTTATGAGCGCCATGGATGTACACAGGCACCCTCTGTCAGATTTTTCTTCTTACCACTTGAATAGCTCAATCAGCAGTACATGCAGTGGCTTTTTTTTTTTTTTTTTTTTTTTTTTTTTTTTTTTTTTTTTTTTTTTTATTTTTTTTTTTTTTTTTTTGTGATATCTCACAATTCATAGATGTTATTGAAAAACTTCCTAAACAAAAGTTGTTTTTACAGTTCTATCCAATTATGCCAAAATTGGCATTGGTTTCTATTGGAGATTTCAAAGTTGACCCCTTGTGTCCCTACTTCTGATGGACCCACAAAATTTTTATCATGCCCATTCGATTCTTTGGATATACTTTGATAATCAAAATTTTTCCCCCTACTTCCTATCTCATTGCGTTTCCGAGATAAAAGATGGTATGGATGGTAAGAAACACTCTATGTATGTATGTATGTATGTATGTATATATTATTTATTTTTGAAAAAATATATATGAATTTATTTGGTTTGAGTTTTGTGAGTTCAGAGATTCACAGATACATAAATCTTTTGTTTTATACTGGATATCTATAAAACAAAAAATTTTGCTTACAGCTTTAAATTTTCATATTCTCATTTTATCTTGTTATTCAACATATCAATATGCATATTCATAAATATCTGTTTAACCATTACTGGACTTAACATGATTTGCAACATTTAATTCATTCTAAAATTTCTGTATATTTATAAGTAGAGGGACCTACTGATATTTGTAAATCTGGTATGTTGAAAGTTTAATTTGATTTAAAAAAAATTGGAAACTACTAAATAAATACTCAAACTAGCACTTTGACAAGAAAAATAACGATTTAATAAGCAATTAGTAGTAGCCCTATCGATCATTACAATCCTCATCAGCTTCAACGAATCACAGAAAATTATTAATATGATGAGGATTGTAATGATTGAAAGCACTACTACTTTTTGCTTATTAAATCGTTATTTTGCCTGTCTAAGTGCTAGTTTGAGTATTTATTTAGATATAGATAGACGGTGTACAATTCATCTTTCTGAGTTATTGGAAACTACTAGTTAAGTAATTTTAAAAAATAATAATAATGATTATCAAATACATTATTTCTGTAAAGATATTTAATTATCAAAAGCTTTTGATGAGAGAATATTTTTACAAAATTAAAAATAAATGATTTGTTATGCAAATGTTTTACAAAATTAGTTTAAATAAAATTTGTATAATCATATATATTGCATCACTTATTAAACTCTTATTTAATAATAAGTTCATCATTATTTATATAATCTTTGAAAAATTAATTTATTGAATTAAATACTATATAAAAGACTTAACAATTATACAGGAATTAAAAAGCTCCTGAAAATGAAGTGAAGAAAATTAACAATAAATATTATACAAAATCAATATTTAAAAAATTAAATTAATTTAAAATGGTGTTTATAATAAATAAAAAAAATCTCAATTTTAATTTATAAGTTCATTATATTTTTTCTTAAATGCTTTATATTATTAAAAAGCTTAAATAAATCAATGAAGTAAGAATCAAATGATAGTTTATTCAATGTTCCAAAACCAATTTATTACCATTTATAAAACTTTTCTAAGTTCTTTATTCATTTAATATAATTTATTTGATCAAATTATTAAGATTACTCTATCATTAAATATTTAGTTTTTAAATATGAGTTTGTATAAATATCCTGTATTCAAAATGCTTAATTTTATTTATTTTAATATTAAATAAAGAAAGCAGAAGTTCTCAAATTGTTCTTGTTTCATTCATTGTTGAAATAATAATTTTTTTGAAGAGGGCGCTGTGCCGAAATGCATTTTAATACCATGGTTGACTGTTTTATTATTTTTAATTTTAACTTTATTGATTGTATTATTCGGGTTTAAACTTTTGATAATTGTTAATTTGTTGCGATGTAAAACGATGTACAAAAAAAGGCTGTACTACAAGAAAGCCTATAAAATGTATTTAATCTTAATAACTTTTAATTTATGATAAGTAATTATCTGATAAATTTATTTTGCTAATATGATTTTGAAACAAATTTAAGTTAATTAAATGTAAATTGTCTTAAGAATATATTGAAACATATCTGCATACTTAGTTTTAATTTTGATAAATATTTGCCAATTAATATATTAAAAAGATATATGGATGCTCCCCTATATATGATAATCTAATCTTATGAGTGCCCTTATGATATTCAAAACTTCTGTAGTGCATATATCTATCTCATATATGCAAATATATGTATCAATAGGAAATACATACAAACAGGTGCATGGGATAATTATTTAAAAAGTTTTGCTTGTTTTTACACTTAAAATTTTAATCACAGTTTAATGTTGGCATCTCTATATTCTAATATTACCATATATATCCTTAATTGAGTGAACATCCATTTCATTCATTTCTTCAAAAAATGGATGCAAGCATTTCAAAGTCTCAATGATACAACCTACAGAACAACCTAGGACAAGATGATGAACACGTAGAAATTTTTTGGCACAAAATTTGGAGTTGATATATTGTTAACTCCCAATTATCTGGTTGTGGATTAAAAAATATTTTATCTTAGGTGCAATATCTGAAAGATTTTAAAACTATTCTAGGATTCATTTCTTTATAATAACTTAGATAATTGGAAATTAAAATTACAAATAAATAAAAAATTTTGTTTCCTTTTTCAATAAATTATGGCATTTGAATATATGTATGAATGCAATTTATTTTTTGATATTAAATTTATATTATCCATAATTCTGATTATTTTATTATTATTATTTATTTTTTTTTCTTTAGTATTTTGCTGATTAATTCCTCTGGCCTGTTTCCAGATAACTTACCTATCTTCTCAGTTAGTTGGAAGCCTACTATATTGCTTAAAATTTGGATCAGCCTGTGAGGGTCATTACATAAAATTAGCAAATTTTGCCATTCCTGACCTATGACATATTATTGCATTGCCTTCATTCATAATCAAATCATATTTCACTTGATATCTTTCTGCCAATCAGAAATTCATGGTACAGTGATGGGGGTCATTTTGCCTGATGAACTTTTTGAAAAACATGTTTGATTATATAAGTTAATTGCAATAAAGTTATATCGAAATACAGATTTATTTATTTTTTTAATTACAGGTATTCCTCACTTAATGACCAAGTTCCATTCTCATGACTTGGTCACTAAGCGAGTAACCTATTCATATATATTTAGAACAAATTACTCACTTAAGTTTTCATGGCTGTAAAAACATTTCTATCTTAATTATGCGCAAAGTATTTTTCTTTGTCAAATTTTTGGAAATTAGAGTGCAGGGAATTATATACAATAGAATTCATAAGCTATGCATATGGCAAAAACCAAATTTTCTGTTAAAAAGTTTTAAGGTCAGACGTAAGTTCGAGCAGTCAAACAGGTAGGTCATTAAGTGAGGAGTACCTATAAATATTATAATTGCAAAACATCTAAAATTTTACAATTGTAAACTTACTATTTACTTAAAACTATGTTTTAAGTTATTTATAACTAAAGAGGGATTACTTACAGGGCAGAAAATGCTTCTATTTTTTAAGTTATTAAAATTCTTTTGGAATATATTACCTGCATTAGTGTTATGTTTCATATATTATAGGGGGATTGATTTACTTTTTCATTATTACATATCCTTATGGCAAAAAAGCAAAAGATTCTAGATATCTCCTTTTGAAGTGGGTTAAGACTGTTTTTATAAAAAAAACTTTGTTTTAACAATAGAATGCCATGTAGCTATTTATTGTATGCACTTCCAATTCACTTTGTATATAACACTATTAGAACAAACATTATCCAAATGATATTTATCTAGTCAAATTAAGACAATAAAGATTTGTTAAAAATTTGCAGAATAATAAAATAGTCCAATTAAAATTACCAATAAATTTTTTTTGGACCTTTTAAAGTGTTTTATAAGAGATTGTACTAGAAAAGTTTTTAAGAAAACTATTTATTTGGAACACAGCATAAAAGATGATTTCAATTTTTTTTGCACAACTTGGAAATAATTTCTATACATGTATTGTACAAAATAAAATTAAAATATTCAATTTTCCAGATAATGTATATTTTTTCTTAAATTTATATAATAGTTAAATATCAGCAAGTTACAACAAATATCACTTATTGAAATTTTTAATTGTGCTTTTTTATAATTAAGGAACATTAAATATAACTAATATGTTTAATTATAATGAATCAGTTCTAGGAATATGTTTATCTTGTTTTATAAATGCTTATTTTACAAATTTCCACAGTAAAGAACAGCACTAATTTGTACCTGTTTTTCAATTTATATTCTATTTGTTACAAATTCATATTAATCTATCATTGATTTTATCTCATTCTATATAATATCTTAATACATTTTTCCTGTATACAATATCTTCACACTGCTTTAAAAAAAAATTATTACTGTTTTTTTATTAAAATTTAATGAATGATATTAATAATATTTTTTGATTTTCTTACCTATTCTCTAATAATTGTGTAATATATGTTTTATAGTAAGAAAATATAAGTATATAAGTTTGAAGATTGGTAAATCTTAGAATTTACAGGTAAATCCTAATATTTACTATTATGAGATGATAAATGTGCATATTATCTAGTAAAATATTTAAATTTTGGGCTTTTTCAAGAGATGTTAGTAATTGTTAGGATTTACCTAAGAGCTGGTAAAAGTAATCATAAAAAGTATTTTTAATTATATATATTTTAGTTAACAAAAATAAAATGAAAATAACTATCATTTTGAAATCGATTTTGTATTGCACGAATACTTTTTAAAAGCCCAAATTACTGTTTGTCTATGAAATTACTAACCATTTTAATTTTGCTAAAATTTTACCTACCTGAATTACAGAAACAAAAATATAACTTATCAGTGCTTAAAAATTTTTATATTCCAGCTTTGTTATAAATTACTTGTGCATTCACTCTTACTTATTGAAATGTGATTGAATATTTTAACATTTAGAATGCACAAGCACTTTTTCATTGAGCACATTTTTAAACAATTATACTTTTTGAATCCTTGGCCTTCAACAAAAGATGATTTTCTAACCATTTCCCATTCATTAACTTCTTTTCCTACTTCTCCAATGAAATAAAACTGATGATAAAATTTTGTTAATACACCATAAACCATTTTACATTGTATAATGACTTCAGTTTGCCAGCTTTGAAAGCTGGCAAACTTTTCGGCAATGACAGTTTGCCAAATTCTCTTCCATGTAGTGCAATTCTAAATGTCATAATAATTTGACATTTAGAATTCACAACATGGAAGAAGCTGGCAAACTGAAGTCATTGTACAACATGAACTGGTTTTGATGTACAAAAAAAAATTTCATTTACCATGAAGAAGGAAAAGTTAGTGTATGGGAAGTGGTTAGAAAGCCATCTTTTGTTGGAGGGCAAGGATTCAAAAAGTATAATTGTTTTAAAAATGTGTTCAATGAAAAAGTGCTTACGCAAATCCTTTTCCATGTTGCATAATTCAAAATATTCAATCACGTTGCAACAAGTAAGAATGAATGTAAAGCTGGAATATAATAATTTTTAAATAAATTCAAATTATTGTAGCAAATGAAATAAAATTTTTATGCATTGATGAGTTATATATTTTTCTTAATTTACATTGATAAGATTATTTTATTTAAATTAAAATGCTTTGCTAATTTCACTGACAAATAACAATATAAGCTTTTTATAAAGTATTCATACAATACAAAATAAATTTCAAAACAACAACAAAATAGTAAAATTTAAAATAGCCAACTAGAATAATACAGTATTAATTTAATTAAATGTATATAAAATTACTTTTACCAGATCTCTTCTGACAATTACCAATAATTCTTGGTAAAGACCTGAAGTTTAAATATTTTACTAAATAATTCATAGTTTTACCACCACAATGGTAAATGTTTGGATTTATTTACCAGTCCTTGAAATTTTACAGTGATTACTCCTATATATTATATAAGAAATATTTTATATATCTTATACTTTATTAAGAAATAAATATATGCATATACATCAGTGGTGGTTAATGACTTGAAATTGTGGGAATGCTGCAACTTTTGAAATATGCACACTCTCTGTAAATAGTGTATATGTATTTGGATAAAATAGCAAAATTATGGTAAAAAATGAAAAAAAATATTATTTATTGTCAATAAATTATACAGTTAGCATAATTCAAAATTAGTTAAAAATAAAATATATTCTTGTTTTGTTTCATGAAAAAATATTGTTTATTATAATAAAATTAACATTTTGAATTATACTAAACTGTATGTGTCTTTAATTGTAATGGCTAAATATTTAAGGAGATGGAGTAAACATAAAAAGCACTATGAATATGTGCTACTACTGGTGCAACCTGCATATAAACAACAATGGAAGTTCATTATGGACAGTGCTGCATTACACTAATAGCTCTCATCCACGCGTCATTATGACATGCATATGCTTACACGAGCATGCTCAAATAGCAATGTGGCACTGTGGTAGGCACAGCGCTGCTAGCATCCTTCCCTCTCCTAAGTGCTATAAAATTTATGATTATTATTTTTTATATAAAATGAAAGATTTGTATAAGATCGTTGATAAAATTAAATATTACAAGCAAGTATATAAATATATTTATTAAATTATATTGAGAAAAATTGAGGGGTGCTGCAGTTCTGCAGTGCCTATGCACAAGCCACCTCTGATATACATAAACATGCAACAATTGATTTTATATTAAAAATTATATTAACTACCTATGCCAAAAGGAAGATATAATTGTTTTTCAAAAATTTTTGCACATTACCTAATTCAGTAAAAAATAATTTTATACTATTTTAAATTATTACTATCTCTAATATAATTACCAATTCATTTTTCTATTTACATACAAATTTAGTCTATGTTCTCAATTTTGCTACTGTCAGAAATATTAAGTCTAACTAATATAATTCTTTAATTAGTAATAGTTTTTTATATACGAAAAAATTTTATATAATGATTTTATAATTAATTTTTTTTATTTTTAAATTCTAAACTTCTATAAGATTTGATTTAATTTCATAAACTATCAGAATTAAATATTTAAGAATGTCAAAAATATTCAAGATTGATATTTGTTTAAAAATTAAAAATTTTTTCAAACAGATAAATTCACAATAATTTGTGTGTCTGTGGTTCAAATTCATTTTCCACTAGGAGCATAGAAATTTAAAATCAAATAACAAGAAAGAAGCTATCCAGTTTGGTCTGTTCCAGATAGTTTAATGCATGTTTGATCATTTTGTTTTTAGTCTATACTAGTGCATTTATTTTAATGTTTTGAAATGTTTTTTAATATCCGTTTTTAAAACAGTTATGATGACCATTTTTAGAATATAAGAACCAACCAAAAATTTTTACATTGGAATTAATGGGAATTGAATTTTCATTTTAAGAATTTTTGTTTAAAACAGTTTCAAGTAACACATTACCTTTTTATAAAACAAGGGATACTTTATATGGTTAATCAATTCTGACTTAAATCATTAATCATTCCTTTAAAAATCAATAATTCGAAAGTTATATTTAGAAAATTTTAAAAAATTAAAAACTGATAGAATCAGTATGATTGTTTATTTTATATATTATTAATGTCTGTCTGCACTGTTATGATCTGCTGAAGTATTGAATTGATTTTAAAAAGATTATTATTATTAGAAAGATTATATACTTAATGCAATTTTTTTTTTTTTTTTTTTTTTCCCAGAGCCGGGATTTTAATTCTGATATGGAAATAAAGAATTATGACCCTTTCAAGTTTTGAATTTTTTTTTATCCATCTGACCATTTGAAATTGTTATCTTTCATGTTAGATAAACTTATCATCATCATTAGCTTTCAAAATTTATCAATATTTTCTGATCCAAAGTGAATATTTTGTGTACATTTTATATCAATAATTTTAATTAATAAAATATTTTAAAAATTGCAGCTTTTTAAAGGTTAAATTTGGATTCTGATAAAACTACATGAATGAAGTCTTAAGAAATATTAAAAAAAATTGATTAATAAATTTTTTTATATGAAAAATTTTTGGATGACTCTAGGCTTTAATACTGAAAATACTCTAAACCAGTTATTTTCAACAAGTGTTTCATAAAGAGGATAGAAGTCTGTTGCAGATAACTGAAAAACTCAGAATATTCTGACAGCTTAGAATTTTTTGATGTGCTTGCATTGATTAGATTAAATATTTTAATGAAATACATATTATTCAATTTTATAATTTTAAGAAAATTGATAGTTGTACAATATGCAATATAATTGTAGTGTTGCAACATTATTTGTATTTAGTAGAATAAAAAATGTTTTTCATAGTTTAAGAAGGATTCTATGGACAAACTTAAAATTTATTTTAAACAATGAAAAACTTATCAATAATCAACTAATTAATGAAAACTATAATTTGGTGTGTGTATATATATTGTATGTTTTTCATATAATATTTGAATCTATTGGTACAAGACATATTACTTCATGTGAAGTTTGATGATAAAAATAGTTAATACATGGTTATATTTAAATTCTTTCTTAAATATTTGAATTAATGAAATTTACAATATATTAAAAATGTTTTGGAAAAGTTTCTTTAAAAAAAAAAAAAAATTTTTAAGTATTAACTTTTCCAAATTTTTAGTATAAATTTCTGGCAATTCTAGTATTCTCTTATTAAAATTGATATTGCATATAAAATTAATAAAATTCCTATGATGATATTCTTTTAAAATGAATAAGAAAATAATGATGTTTAAATAATAATTCATATAATATAGATGCATTGCTACATATAAATTTATTTTGCATAGAATTTGAAGCCTATTTACTAATTTTCTTTGTGTATTTTCTAGTGTGTGGTTATTTAAAATTGTATCCATTTTGAAAGATAAATTTCAGTCTGGTACAAGTTCAGTTTACTTATCTTTTGCCTTTAATTGGCTGAATTATGTAGTTTTCTCAGTTTCCTTTTACATATCCTACTACTTATGCTTGATTACTTTATTTCTTCTAAAAAGATTTAAGGATGAACAACTGCATTTCAGAGAACATAATACCTATCATTCAGCCAAATTAGAGTCATATAGCAATTAAAATGAACTTATTATTTTCCTAGAAAACAATTAGTAAATATGCATTATATGAATAAATACAAGCAACTATGGTATTAAAGATTTTGGCTGCCTTGCATTCTTGGAATAAGTAATCTTCTGTTCTTCAGTAAAAGAAGAATTCTTGAATTAAGAAAATTTTTATATCATGAGAATAGTTTTGTTGAAGGAGAAAAATCACATTTCCACATTTTAAGCAACAAAACCATATTTTTATTTTTCAGAATGATAGTCTGGTATTTCTGCTCTCATTCACGCCTAGGATAATGCATATCATGTTACCTCATATGTAGAACAGATGGGTTGCATAAGAATTTCCTCACTGATAACTAGTTTTAGGCAGTTTTTAATTTATAAATTGCCCTTTTTTTTAGTCTTATTTAGCAATATTGTAAGCAAGGAGATAAATTATTTTATCAATAGATATTTTTAATTATGTATAAATAATAATTTTATAACTTTGAATAGAATTCGATTAAAATAAAACTTGAGTGACAAAGCTTGCTTACTCGATTAGTCTTTGGAAAGTTTTTTAAAAAAATTTTACCTAAAACAAAATAATTGATTCTTTAGTTGTTATTTTTATTATTGTCACTAGATGGCAAAGCAGTCAGTGTTCTCCAGTTCGGGACAAATAAATGAGATTGCAGGACATTTATTCCATTTTTATAAAAGTGTAGGTAATTATATGGGAACTTTATCTCCGCAATTTGTTTTGCAGATGTGCATTTACGAAGAACGCGATAAGATCATGCAATGACAAAAACTTATCCCAGTCTATAGGATGGATATATCGTCATGTTTTCACTAATTATCTGTATACTAGGAAATTAATCTCACTATATATGTAGAACTATGCAATATAAAATTAACGTCTGACCTAATCTTTTTTTTTCATGGATAATAACTGAGACGCCGCATGATACTTAGATAACTCACACCCTTCGGCTCTTTTTATACTGACAGAATAGCGAACTGAAAGGATAGAAGTCCAGGTGCAATAGAACGGGTATTACTTACCTTAGCTACTGTTGTCCTGTGCGTCTGGAGCAGTCGAAGTCGCGACTTCGTCTGTCCCACCACGAGACTCGGCCTTATTTCGGCTAAAGTCGGAGTTCTGTCGGCAGTTTTCGGTCAGATCCGTTCTCAAATTTACCCTTATATCGTCCCTCCTCATAATCCGTCTTCGGTCCCCCAGGTAATATCATCCTGCGAACTGATTGACGTTTAATCCCCGTCCGCTCTCGGAGCACGACGGGAGCTATCACGTAATTGGCCCCGCTATCGATTGCGCGCTCCGCGCACTTCCGTTTCCCGTGACGTAGTTCCCTCAAAGGCGGGAGGTCCGACGTTTTCTTTCTCGTCCCTCCGGTCGGAGAGGATAGATAAGTGGACCCTTTTCTTGTCCTTTCCGCTTCTGCTCTGATGGGAGAAAGTGCCCATTATCCACACTCCCTGGAGAACCCAACCTTAATCCTTCAGCAATGGGGATGGAATTTAGCTGTCATCCTTTGCGGGGGGCGCTTTTGTCTGTTTTCCTTCGCTTACAAATCCCCGTCTTTCGGGTCCGGAAATCGGCCGAATACATTAAGGGAATAAAATCGAGGAAAAAAACCACGTGATCCATGTGGACAAACAAGGCGGGAAGTACCAGAGAAGGAGCCTGTGGTAACTTAAAGCTTAGTCGCGGTGGGGGGAACGAGAAAAGAAGCGGAGGAGAACAACAGATGGCGTCTATCCGTTGCAGCTGTCGTCCCGACGTATCCGGTAACACAGCCCGCAGCTCTGGGAAATTAGTCTGCCGACAGTAGCCCTTTATTATGCTGTACTGTATATCCCGTCTTATTCTTGATGTTACTAATAAAGTTTGTTTTAAGTAGGCCATTACTTTCTTTAATGTGAAGCGTGCTCAGTTGCTCTATTTCAAACTCAATGAGTATTTTTATTTATTTTTTTATAAAAACTAATTTCCTTGTACTTATTGATCTCTAAAATCATAGAATAAAGTGTCATATGTTTTTTTGCAGCCATTCATGTCTCCCAGGTATCCCGGCGGTCCCAGGCCAGGAGGCGTTCGGATGTCGCAACAGGTAGATTTCAACGTAAGTACCTGTTTGGCTTTTCATAAATAGAAAAAAGGGTGCTGGTTGATCAAGTCTTTTTGTAGAGAATTCGGCATTCAACTGTTTTCGTTTATCGATCTGTGTTCCCTTCTATTTTACAAACTAATGCTATCATTGATTTTTCTTTTGTTGAGATTGCGTGCGGAAAAGAAACGTTAAGAGAAATAAAAAAACGCACAAATACAATATCACGGTATTCCATTAGATGGGAAAGCAAGATATTTTTATTTTCTCGTTACTGACGTCACGTTCGTGCAACTTAACTCGAATTTTACTGTAGTCATTCGCATTTTCTTAATGCTTCAAAACTGTTTTGTAGTCGTGTTTTATTTACTTTGCCTTTTAAACGTGATTATTTTTTCTTACTATAGCCCCCGGGTAGCGTGCCAGGGCAACCCATGATGCCAAATAGTATGGACCCTACAAGGCAAGGTGAGTATAATTTGTAATACTTTGATCAATTCTCAAATATATATATACACATATAATAAAATTTTATTATTATTTTTTTAATTATGCACGAGATTATTTTAAATTGTTTTTATTTTTTTCTCTTTGGGAAGTGTGTTTGTAAATTTTAAAATTAAAGGGGTGATTTTTTTTACTCGTGGCGCGCCCTCCCGAACTTCTATCCCCTACTAGATATACAGTAATAACATTATTCTGTCGTATTCTCGCCGTATTAACCAAATCTTCCGTTTCTCTCCCCATCTTGCGCCCTCCTAACCTCTCACTGCCCAGGTGAAAGCGCAGAATTTGTAGGCTGGCAAGGTAGGCAAACGATCTTCAGCTTTATTTTTTTAATTTTGTGTTATATTCTTTTCTTCTGTCCGTCTGATGATTTACGTCCCGTACGAGCGTGTGTGTGCGTCTGTTTGTGTGCGTGTCGGGGGGTGATGCGCGAGAGGGCGCCGATCAAATTTCTCGCGCGGCGCGACGCATTATTTTGCTTCCATTCTATACGTGGCATATGGGTAAAAATTGGCCACGCTGTGTGTGTGTGTATATATGTGTATATATATACATACATATGTATGTGTATATAATTATATACATATACGCATATATTCGTATATACTATATTTATGTTTCGAAAACTTGATTTATTGTTTCAGGTATTTATTCCCATGATAGCGCTTTTAATTTTAATAACGTTTTTAAAGCTTTTCATTGACAGAAAAATAATTTATATAAATATTAGAAATGAGGAAGGGCATATTTGGGAATTGAATAATATAAAGGGGAACAAGCTATATTATCTTATGACATCTGCTGTACTTTTTAATGAATTACTATTAAATATCCTTAACATAATCTTGCAGCACTTATTATTTCTTTCACTCTTTACGATTTTTACACTTTTAATGTGTACATGTGTATGTGTGTATATGAGTTAATCATTGTTTAATTGTGATGTCATGCATGATTTTATGTTTGGGTGGGTTGGCATCATGCTCCAAATTATTTTGATTGCTTTATTAATTGTTTTTGTATAAGAATGAAAATTTATGATGCCTTCCTCCATTATGCTCCCAATAATAAATGTTTAACTTTTTATATTGTCTGTTCTAAATATAGATTGTGTTTTGTGTATGTTATAATTATCATTTCTTTAGTTAATTATCATTTCTTTAGTTTTTGAGTTATTTAAAAACAATTCTGAATAAAGTTACTCTGCTTAGGACCACCTGGAATGAGCCCAATGAATCCACGAATGAATCCCCCTAGGGGACAACCACTTGGACCAATGAATCCTGCAGTAAGATTAAACTTTTATTGATTATTTGATATATCAAATCATAAAATCATTTATTTATATTTTAAATTTTATTTATGACAGAGTTATGGAGGAATGAGGCCTCCACCTAACAATGCTATGGGACCTGGTGGACCTGGTATGCCTCCTATGTAAGTTTTTCAGAATCATTAATGTTTTAATATTATCTAATGAGCCCTAATTTTAAATAATTTAATAATACAAAATAATATTTTAATTTATATATTAATGTAATTTTTTTAGAAAGTGTAACATCTTGAATATTCATAAACTGATAATCTTGTATGACTGACTGTAATCTTTGAAGTGTTACTTAAATTAGTTTAGTTTTTGATTGTTTTAAACTTTTTCTAGGCCAGGTCCTGGTGGTCGCCCATGGCAGCCCAACACGTCAACAGTAAGTGATATGGTCTGTTTCTGGGTAATCCTACCCATTTTTTTCTCTTGAGTTGTTATTTTTTAAACTTTATGTTGGTAGAAATTCATAAATTTATTTGTATAAATTTTATTTAGCCTTCTATCATTTTATAATAAAATTTATGTCCTGTAATTAGAAATTTCTAATCTTTTTGCTATTTGTTATTTCAGATGAATTACTCTTCAGCATCTCCTGGCAGTCATTATGGAGTATGTTAATAATTTAAAAAATTTTAATAAACAAATATTAAAGAAGCAAAACATTTTTTTATGAATAAATGATGATAGTTTTATTATTCTAATAAGTTTAACTTTTTTTAGGGTCCTCCAGTTTCTAGTACGGGTCCACCAGGTCCAGGTACGCCAATTATGCCAAGCCCACAAGGTAAAGATTGAAAACTTTTATATATTTGAATTTCTAAATAATTTCCTAAAGGAAAAAATATAATTCTTTTTATAGATTCAACAAGTTCAGGTGGTGATGGGATGTATGCCATGATGAAACCAGTGCCAGGGGGTAGTATGTCTGCGGTAAATATTTAAAATATTAATTTTGTATAATGAAATCATTAATACTTTTTGAAAATAATGAAAATGTAATAGTCTGAAATAAGTTTTTATAAAATTAATATTTATAGGTAAAAAATTTTGAATATTAAAACTAACTAAACTAACTTTATAATTAAACTAAATTTTGAATATAGATTATACTAACTAAACTTTGGTAAAAATGAAATTTTAAGCAAACTTTTTCTAATTGTAAAATTTTCATTATTAAGAAAACATTCATTTTTTTCATATTATAACTTTTTCTCAACAGTTTCCAATGGGTCCAGGACCAGATGGACCAATGGGCCCTATGGGTCCTGATATGGGACCTGCAGTAATGAATGGAATGTCTTCAGCAGGTAAATATTATATTTAATTTTTTCACAATTTTTTAACAGTGTACAATTATTGAATTTTTTATATTTGTATAAATTTGACTTTAATAAGTATATAAAATAGATAATAATTATGGAAAATATTATCATAGTTATTTATATTAAAACAATTTACAAACAAAAATCATAAAAATTTATAAATATCTGCAAAATATATTTAGCTATATTCAAATATTAAGTGAACTAACAACCAGATAATGCATTATTAAAAAATTCATTTGAATCAGCTTCAATAAAACTATGAATTTAAACTGAAATTATAGAAAAATGAATTATTTGTGTTTTATTAATATTTATATTTTTATAATACATAAAACTAGAACTAACAGTTAACTAAATAATAATAGTTAATAACTTTTGCTTCTTAACTGTTATAATTCTGGTTTTATAAAAAGAGAGAGAACTAAAAATTCAACTGTTTATTTGATAAACAAAATCTTGGTTTACATTAGAAAAGTTTGATAAATCTTAACAAAACTTTTCATTTCTTTACAGTACTTTTCTGATCAAGATAAAAGCAATTTCAATCAATACATTTAACTATTTAACTTATTAAATCAATTGTTTTTGTCATGATTATCAAAATGAAATATAATACTATTTTTATTAATTATATGTATAAGATCGGGTTTAAAATATTAATTTTAACAAATTTAAATTGAAAGCATTTTTTCAGAAATTTGTTCTTTATGAAATTTTATATTTATTGAAAAAATTTTGATACATAAAAAATCAAACATTCAATAATTTCTCAGTTTTAAAATGTAATTTATCATCATTTGAAAATTATTAAATAAAAATATATTTACAAAATTTTATTTTTCAGGTGATGGTTTAGATGGAATGAAAAATTCACCAGCAAATGGACCTGGCACACCTCGTGAAGATGGTCCACCAATTGGAGATTATGGCATTCCAAGTTATGGACAGGATAGTGTGAGTGGCCAACTGTTTATCTTTCATCTTTAACCAGTTAAAATATGCAGTATATATATGAGGTTATTTCAGATGGGCACAATTTTAAACAAAGCAAGAAATATGCATGAAGAATTAGTAAGGAATCTAATTGGTTTTTCTGGCCATGTTGGTGTTCAGTATGATAAACATAACCAAAAGGAAATTGACATGCAGATGCCATTACAGGCTTGTACCAGTCACCAGTCCACACCTTTGTGAAATTTAAGTGCAGGAACAATTGTTGCCAGGTACGTTGGCTATCGGTCTTTAACCTCCCGGTCCTACTACTACTACTACTACTACTACTACTGTTACCACTACTACTACTACTGTTACTACTACTACTACTACTACTACTACTAACTTGAATACTATCTTTCTCTATCATCTTTTATGCACTTGGCTGAAATCTAATTTTTAGAAGCAATCTTTATCTCTTAGGTTTCTGATCTATGACTGTGAAGGCTGAAACTGTAGCTGAATTTTCACTTTTTTTTTTTTATCTTACTGTTTTCCAATATTATTTTTACTTCCTTTCTACTGTTATGTTATACTTCTTTCCTTTTTTTATAATTTTCTGCTTATAAGGGCTTTGCCTGCTATGGAAATGCAAGAATATTTCATTCTTATTTTGCTTGTGGGAAGATTTGGAGGTAGTGAAAACTTTGTGCACAATTCCACATTTCTGAAAGTATTGGGATTTTCTTTCACTTTTGCTACAAAACCAACTTTGCAAATGCATTTATATTTCACTGCACTTAAATTTCATTTTAATTATGTGGGTTTGGAGGCTTCATTGCTGATATTTTTAGATGTGCATTTTTTAGCAGATGCTAATAGGCATAAATACATTTACACCAATTATATGGTGTAACAATAAAAAGCAGTTATTATTGCTATTACTGTGGTGGTTGTTGTTGTTGTTGTTTTATTTTATAATTCAGATGTTTAGGAAAGCTCAGTTTCAGGCTTCAAGTCTGTTATGCATCTTATGATACAATTAATTTCTAACATTCAAAATAATCAATGCTTCCTTTGTTTTTATCTAACATAGTTTGATAGTATCCATAACATTCAGAAATAGAATTAAAGTTTTTATTACACATGCTTGCTTTCATAAGGAATCTCATTATAGTGTTAACTCAGTTTTATAAAACTGATTTTATTCATCTATTGATGATAATATATAATATATATTAGAATAATTTTACTATTTAGTTTTAAAATTTTCTAAACTTTTTTAAATATAGTTGTCATATAAAAATTTTTAATTTTCAAAAGAACATACATAATTTATTTTTTATATAAAATAACTATAATGAGGCTTTTTATAATTCTTAAGTTTTCATAAACTAAAACTCATTTCATATGAATAATTGCAAGAATTTCTATAAAAACAATGCATTCATTAAGTGATTTTTTTTAATATATCTTAAATCATAAAATAAATAAATAATGAATAGAATTTAATTATATAATTTAATGAAAATTTAATAAATATATTTAAAAGAAAGAAAAAGAGTACATTCCAATTGAATTTCTAAGTATGCAATATTTCTTAAACTGAACTATAAAATTTTTCCATTTTTATCATATAATCTATATAGTAATAATATAGATAAACCATTAATAATAAATGGTTTTTTTAATATGAATATGATTCTAAATTTTACAAAAACACTGTTAAATAGCTATACAATTGAAGGATTGATCTAATTGTAATGTTTCAAAAGAAATAAAGCTTTTCAGATAATTTTTCCCATTTATTATATAAACAATATTTATGGTTACTTTGGTAGTTATTTTTAGGTGTTTCTATTTATAAATACCATTTAGTTCTAAAAAGGCATAGTTCATTATTATATGTTTCATTATATGTAATGAATATTGATAACTGACTAAAATGAATCATCCAATTAAAATTAATAGCAGGAATATAATAAATAAATGATAAAAATAATAATAGTATCTTTCATGAGATTTTACAAATCCACTTTACCCATTATAGTATGATATATAGGCTTAAAGAATTTCAATTTGTATAATCTGTCATTTTTCAGATTGCATAAATTAGTTGATACTGTGTGCCATTTATGAAACATTATTCCAAATTTTTGGGAGATGTTAGTTATTGCTAGTTACATTGTTTAGGATAAGTGTGATTACCATTAAATTCCTCTGGGTATTTTTTTTTTTATGTATTATCTGATTTATATTTAGCTGTTTTCTGATTATCCTAATTCTAGTTGTCTTCAAGTTCACTTTTATTATAGCACAGTAATATAGTAAGTTTTCAAAATAAACAAAAATATGCTATAATAAATGTGAGAATTTCCTAAATAAGCTTTATTTCTTTGAGCTATAATAAAATATTCACAGTAATAATTTTATTTTTTTAATATATTTTCATGAATTATTAACTGAAGTTCTTTCCTTTATTTTTTTTATAATTAATCCTATTCAATAATTTATTAAATATTCATTTCATATCTTTTTGAGATTTAACTTTTTGCATAATAGTAAGAATTTTTTTAATAAAGCAAATTCAAGAAACCAAATATATAATAAAATATGAAAATCTATAATTTTTATTTGATGTATTTGGTGCATTTACTCCAAATCTTAACATTAATGATGTAATTTAAAAATTATTATTTTATAATATAATCTATCAGTTCATTACACTGCTCCATCTTCTATATATATACATTACACCAAGCTCTTTGAGCAGGGAAAGAAATAATCACCTCGTTTCCAAACTAATTCGCAGGAACATTCTAAAATTTTAGAATGTTTCTGCAAATAAATAACTGTTATTTTGTTATTGTAAGCTATTGGTTTGTAATTTCATACTGATGAGGGCTCGGTAGAGTCGAAAGTGCTTTATAATAAAGAAGTTTAGTTTGAAAACGAGGTGGTTATAATATATTTGTAGTTTAATATATATTGGTTTTTGGAATTTTTTATCTCAACAATAATATAACCCCAGAATTTTAAGTTTCATATTTTTAATCTTTATTAATCCAAGTGCATTTGCCAAATAAATTAAATAATAATCATGTTTCTTAATTATGAATATCAAGCAGTCATTAGATATTTGGTCTAAAGCATTATTTAAAGTTTGAGTTTGATTTTCTACATAAATTCAGGTTTTCTCTTTCATTGATGATAATTTTCAATCCAAGATACAAAACTTGCCAAAGCCAGATTTTTCTAATCATACAAGTATATAATCAAATATATTAATCTAGCTTCTGATGTATCAGGTATCTTGCTTTGAGTCTTCTAAATAATTTCTACTATTGTTAATTAAAACACTGATTGATGCATAAATTATAATCTAAGCTTTTATTTAGAAATTATTGAATTATGAGGTTCATTTGAAAAGTTCTGTAATACGTTTTGAGTTGAGATAGTTCAATTTTACTGTTTTTCCCATATTATTCCCCAATGTCAATGCTCTCCTGCAATTAATGTTTCATTCCAAGAATTCTTTCAAGATGTTTTGGTATCCATATGTAAATAGCACCATATAACCACATGTTCTCCTTCTCATTGATATTCAGATAAGTTGCAAACTGCTTTTCATTGAGATATTTTCATCTCATTAAATATATGGAGAATATGGTGATTGTCAAAGAATTGTGAAATTATATTTATCCAATCTCTCAAGTTTTTCAGCAGTATGTGGAGGTTGCATTATTATAAAGAAAAGGAGCTACAATAGAAGATCATTTATTCAAACAACTAAGAATCATTGTTTAGGTTAATATGGAGGTTTCTGGTTGATTCATGATGACAAGAGGCTTTTGTCCATAAGTTAATGCATTTTCATTATTTGTGATTTATTTAATGCAAATATCATAACAAAAAATAATTTTCAATCATATATGCTTATGTTAACATTGTTTATTTTATATGATAACTCATGAAAATATCTTTTTTACTTTTTTAATGAAAAGTTAAGATATCTAATGTCTGAATATATTGAAAATGGTTCCGAAATATGTTTATCCAAAATTGCTCCAGTTTGATAATGTCATTATTGATAATTACTTTTTCTCTTATTATAATACTGTTTTTAACATTATTGTGATATTATCCTATAGTATTTCAGCACTGTGGTATATATTAAATTTTAGATGGTCCTTGATTTATGATGCCATTGACTTACAATCATTTCTGTTTATAAATACAGTATGATGTAATCTATAAATCTTGTGATTGGTCAGTTCACAACCTATGAAGCCTTGAGCAGTTGTTCTTATATATCATCAGCATCTATTTTATCTCTAGAAGTTTTGTTTATTATGATTCTATGTTATGCTACAGATTGAAATTTTTTAGTTCAGTGTGTTTTTAAGATTCACTGTCACATCCTTCAATCTTTGCTAAATCTGTGCACTGGACAGTTTTGAAGTTTAAGTCTAACAGATATTAAATAAATTTATTTGCTCTTAATTGATTTTAATAATAATAGAATCAAGAATGTTGGATAAGTTATTAATCAGTATTTATATTATATATAATGTAAATAAATTATTTTTGAAATTTTTTTAATCAGATTAATTTCAGTTAAATCATTTTTATCATTTCTAAATCAATAATTAATTGATTTAGTTCTATTTTTATTTGTAAAATGTATTTTTATTTTTAATTAAATTTTATAAAATTTGATATATTTATCCTAAATAGTGCAAAAGTTTAGAGATGAAAAAAATTCAGAAAGTACCGAGCATCAAACCTACACCCTCAGACCGTCGGAACCCCGACGTAGCCACTACGCCACTACAACACAGAGTCGAATTTCCAAGCGTTCGCTATTTAAGTAAAACAAGAACTTTCTGAAATTTCAAAAGCGATTTTCTCAAACGCTAGAGTAGTGGCCCCCCCAATATAGGGGTGATTTTTTGTTTATGTTCTTTCAGATGACAAAATATTGGCAAAATCCCAGACACATCGGGTGCGATGTTCCCTTGTTAGATGTAGACTTATAGCATTACAAAAGAACATAGCAAGCATACATTCATATTATTTAAATTCTGCATAGAACACTAAACTTCTGTATATAACCAGTATTAACAAACAGAAAAATAAGCATATGAAAATACAAATAAAAATGAAAATAATAAAACTACAATTATCTATAAACTATGGCACCAATAATATATTAGCCCAATAATGATTACTTTATTCAGATTATGTCATATTCTTTTCTATATTTCATTAAATGTCAGATTTTAAGCTTATAGCATATTTATTTTTTATTTAGATCGGAAGAGCGTCGTGTAGGGAAAGAGTGTAGATCTCGGTGGTCGCCGTATCATTAAAAAAAAAAAATTAGCCCTTTTACACTCTAAGTGTACAAAGTAGTACAATAAGAGCCATCCCCAAAAAAAAAAAAAAAAAAAAAAACATATAGTATACACAAAAATCCAGAACTATAACATAACATAACATAACATAATTATAATAAATAAAACAGCAAGACAATATTCATAAATACAAAAAAAAAGAGGACAACATTAGCTTGACACAACATAATTATTATAATTGATAGCAGCTCATATAAAAAATGAGTTCTTGTATTTATTTGTATGGAATCTCTAGATAAAAATCTTTATAAAAATGGATTATTTCTGATATAAAATTCAGGTACATAATAGTAAATATTTTTAGAACATAAATAATCACAAACATATTTATTAATTAATTTAGTATTAGTTATAATAATTTTCTCTTTAACAGTTTTTACATTCAGCATTTCATATAATTTCTCTAATAATAAATTGGAACAACAAGAATTTTAGCTGATGTTATGACAGTATGACGAATATCGTTATCAATTTTTTGTATATGACTGTCTGCAGCAGCATTATATAATGGAAGGTAATAATTGATAATAGATAAAATGAATCCAAATCTTTTAAAACCTGCACATCTTTAATTCCACATAAATATCTCCACATAAAACCAGTCATTTTGTAAATCTTTGCAGTAATCTTATTAATATAAGAATAGGACAGTTTGGAATCTAAGAGTAATCCCAAATCTAGATGAGAATCAATTATTTGAAATAGTTGTCATTATTGTCAATATTTTACAATTTGAAATTGTTCAATTTAACAATATTTTAACATTATCATAAAATCGAACAGTTTCATTACAATTTGAACTAGACATTAAAGAAAATTTCATTAATACAGTTTTATTGGCCTTTAATTTCAAATTATTGTCATTTAATTAATTCTGTAATATCTTAATTGAATTGTAAAGTTCATTAATATCAGAGCTAATCATTTTATCATCATCTGCATAACCAATAATTTTGGTATCAGTTATTGCAAAAATATGATTTATATATATTACAAACAATAAAACACTGAGTGGGGAACCCTGAGAAATACATGTATTGGGCAAAACTTTTTTGAAATATTACAATTATACTTAATGAATATTTGCAGTTAACTAAGAAGGTTATTACCCATAACTATAAACAACTGAGTTCTGCTGCTTCTAATAACACAAGAAATCACAACAAGCACTATTTGGTAGTATTAAATTAAATAAATAAATAAATAAAAATAAATAAATTTGCATATCGATTCAAATAAATATGAATTGATCATAAACAGGATTTATTGATTTGTTTAATGGTCATAAGTACAAAAATATTGTAAGTTGATTATCCATATTTATAATATGTGTACTAAGATATTGAAAATGAACATAAAATTCATATCAAAATTGATATAAACAATAGTATTACACACAGTCTATCAAAAATCTTGATTTAAATCAATTTTTCTTGAAATTAATCACTTGCATGCTACCTTAAAGTCATCATACAATATCAAAATTAGTATAGAACCAAAATTCATGAAAATTTTGAATTATTTATTATATAATACCTATTTTTATTAATTCTCTAATATCAGTAAAAATAAAATTTATAGAAAATTTTGAAAAACTTTAAATATTGTTTCTAAATTTTGAAACATTAACTTGTAGATTTTAATAAATTTTTGCTGAATTTCTTTTAATAATTAATTTCTAAAGTTATTTCTGTTTACTAGAAAAATCAATAAAAAATTATAAAATAAATTATTTATTTATACCAGTGGTTCCCAACTGTTTTTGTCGCTGTACCTCCTTGGTTTTTAGTAAATTATCTGGTAGCCCATGCACATGCACAGGAAGTGCAGATGCTGCAAAGATGAGCCTCAAGGGGCACCAATCTGGCAATTTCACTAGTTATCTTGAATGTTAACCGGGCAGTTTGAGTTATTAGAACCTACAGTGAGATAAAAGTCTATGCAATCTCATTGGAATAGTCTGAAAATGTTGATATTATATTCCAAAAAAATTGTTTAAAGCATAATATATTTCGGAAATGTTATCTCACACCCCCTGGAATGCCATCTCACACCTCTGGTTGGGAACCACTGATTTATACTGTTAAATTAGGAATAAAATATCTAAATAATTTATTCTAAAAATAATTTGAGGATTTATTATTTAGGAGAAATTTATTATAATATAAATTATATATATAGTAGAATAATTGCCTTATGTAATAAATTTAAAATAATCAGAACAATAAAATAGCAATTTATGATCTTTATATTATTCAAAATTTAAAAAATAAAGATTTTTTTTCTGAAGAATTATGCAAATTTTTAATATTATTTGTAAAAATTATCTTATTAGATCAATTAAAAGAAAAAAACAAATAATATAAAATAGAAGTCATCATATATTTGAACTCTAAAATAAAACTAATATTTACAATGATGTACTTTATCAGAAGTCTGCCATCTTGTTTGTTTGAACATGATTAAGTACTTTCAAGAGTTTGTTCTAGATTTACGTTTCTGTTGTACCATTAGTTTTCTATTTGGTATTATAAAATGCAATTTTAAACTGGATGATATTTTATGAAACAGTTTTATTTTTTTGCTTTAAACAAAGTATAAAAAAGTATTGTATTGCCTAGATAAAATTAAATTATATGATATTATAATTTAATTTTATCTAGGCAATACTTTTTTAAACTGAGTATAATTACTAAGTATAAATGATCAAAATAAAATTTTTGTTACTTTTATGGCAAAAGTTCAAACCAAACACTCAAAAGTGTTTGGTTTGAAACACAATGTTATTTTTTTATTGTCCTAAGAAACGTAATCCCAACATTAAAAGAAAACCTACTGTATATTATATAAGAATTTTGATCATTATTAGGAGTTAATATATGTAAAATTTATCTGAAAAATAAATTTTAAATTAAAGGAAGGTTCCACAATAACTCATGTTATATAATTGATATGTAAAAAAATTTGAATGCTGTTGCTGTAAAATCTAAACTTTAAATCAAAGTTATGGAAATCAGTTAAATGTATCAGTGTCTGTAGTGATATATAAAGTAGTGCAGTGCATTTATTGTGTATATGTGTATATATATTTATCAAGGCCAGCTTAACCTGGTAAGCAGTCTATGCACTGCATCAGGGTGCCTTTGGAAGGAGTGCACCAAAATTATCATTTTCTCAATATTGTAAGGGCGCTGAGTAGATGTTACATGAAAGTTGCATTGGGGCACTGGGACCCCTAGAGCTGGTACTGATATTTATTGTTCTTTTAAACTTTTCTATAGAAATTATTATTATTATAATTTCTACAATAATCTACAATATATTATTATAGATTATTATTTTAGTAAATAATAAGGTACAATCTATCTTTTTGTTTGTAATTTACTATTATTTTAGTAAATAATAGTAAATTACAATCAAAAGAATAAACTGTACCTTCAAAAAGATGATAGTCTTATTATTATTATTATTTTTTTTTTTTTACCATTTCTAGATATTTTATAATAAAACAATCTTCTTTCTTATCAAAATATCTTATGGATCATAAAAATCCAACATAAAAGATTTTTTTTTTAAATTATAAGTTAAAATTCCAGTAATCTGTTGTTGTTGGGACTGGACTATTGGAAATTGTATCAAACTATCAGATATGTTGAATTTTCAAGATGTACCATAAATTTTTAATTATATAATAAATTAAATTTTTATAATTATTCAAATAGATCGGCAGACTCGCTAGAACCGTTAGGCTTAGTGCAATTAGTAGTATTGACATTCGTTCTAATTTGCGACTTGCAATTGGCACCCGAACACGGACTACCAATTGTGGTAGTATTTGGTTTTGAATTGGTTTAATAATAGTAAGTGACAATTGGTGAGTCACTTCATTTGGTAGTTGTATTTTTGTGTATTTCTGGTATTTGTCACTTTACATTATTTATTACATTCAGATTACAGACATACTCATACATGGGACTGTTAAATGGCAGCCATTATTAAATTATAGCGCCACCTACGGATTTTATCTTTTTAAAGAAACTATAATTTTAATTTAATTTTTATTCCTTAATTTTTAATTATGAATAACCACAAAAAATTTTGACTGTTGCAGGAATTCAAGGGTTAGATTTTTCTAATGATACTGTATTTGTAGGAATCGGTACAGTGGTTTGACTGCAAAAGGGATATCCAGCCAATCACGTGTCACTATTAACATGTATGATTCATACAATTCATTCTTAATTTTTCGCAGCATACCATCAAAGGTTTGGTGGCACACTAGTGTGTCACAGAACAGTGGTTGTGAACCACTGATATGAATCATATATATTAATAGTGAAATGTGTTTGGCTGGATATCCTTTTTCTGCAAACTGTGATAAAAAAAATCTAATCCTCGAATTTCTGCGACAGTCAAAATTTTTTGTCGTTATTCGTAATTTAAAATTAAGGAATAAAAATTAAATTAAAATTATAGTTTCTCCAAAAAGACAAAATCTGCAGATGGCACTATAACTTAATAATTTAATGTTCCCGTGTACGAGTATATCTGTAATCTGAATATAATAAATAAGAATAAGTACAATAATCTGTTAATATAGATTTAACAATGAATCTTTATTATTATTTAAAATATTTGGGTGTGCTGCCAAATTTTAAAATATTAAAATGTGTTCCTCAACAGAAGTGTGCCACCAAATTTAAAAATATTAAAATGTGTTCCTCAACAGAAAGATGTGCCACCAAATTTTAAAATATTAAAATGTGTTCCTCAACAGAAAAAGTGCTGCCAAATTTTAAAATATTAAAATGTGTTCCTCAACAGAAAAAAGGGTAAAAATGACTATGTTAGATAGTTAATGAATGGGACCATTGCCTCATTTTGTTATGCCATAGACTATCAGTGATTATGAAATAAAGGTTAAGAAATACTGTTTTAAATAAATCAGATTTTAAACTTTACTAATTTCTCAATAAATATACTTTCTTAATAAATCTTATCATATATTTCAGAAAAATTTGTGTTAATGAAATATAGAAATGACTGACTGTGATAATGAAGAGAATTCCAAAAACATTCAGCAGGCAATTATTAATACTTCTAATATAAAACTTCTTAATGAAATCAACAAAAATACTTCAACCAAAACAGAAAATGCAGAATATATATCTACCAAATGCAATAATGGTCCGTGCTTACAACAAAATATAAATGTTGTATCTAAAAATATAAAAAATAATGTAGATAGATATGAACATAAAGGAAATAATGTAGATAAAACTGTTTCAGATATAAAAATCTCTAATGATTTATTTTTGCCTACAAAATATTCTGAATCTTGTTTACAGAATAATCAAAATAAATTAGAAAGTATAAATAATTCCAAAATTTTAAAATTGCACAAAAATAATTTTAATAATGAAGAAATTACAAATTGTACTCAGCCATTAATAGTTAAAATGTGTACAAATGATAATTCTGAAAACAATGAATCATCTCAAGAAGAAACAAACAGTGAGACGGCATTCAGTATAGAAAGTGATTGTGTGATTGAAACTGTAGGTAATTTTACAAGCAATGATTGTTCTGAAATACAAAGTGCCTTTGGTACAATGCAGACAGAATCATCTGTTATGAATACATTAAATCAAGTCAGTCGTCGGCTTAGTTTAGTTTGTGAATCTGCTTTTAGTGAGGTATCATCTGAAGAATTATACAAAGATAGTAGAAGAAAACTGTTATCAAATAATTATCCTAATCATAAACATTTAAATCCAGTTAATCTTAATAATAGTGTCACAAGTTTAAACTCATTTGTACAGGAAAGATTTCAACATTCATTATCTCATACAAATTCTGTTCCTAATGATCTTTCACTTTGTCATGTTGGAAAGAAAACTTTGTCACCTATTGTTCCAAAAACTTTACCACCTCCCCTAGAAAAGAACTTCAGTAGTATGCATTTGAGAACTGCTTATCACTGTGATTCAGATAGTGAGATCAGTAGCTTGAAAAATCTTGGATTTTTAAATGTTAAAAAGTCTTCACTAGAAAATCTTTCAACTTCTAGTTTTAGCATACTTCCTCCAATTTCAACAAAAGATGCAAGAAAAAAGTATGTTTTAAATATTTTTATAATTTTTAACTTATTTTGTAAATCAGAAATATATATTATTTACTGTTATATTTCAGAAGTTATATGGTGGGCAGTGTGCGTGCTTTTGGTTCACTCCTTGGTATAGAAGAATTGTCTCGATATTTTCCTGATTATAAAGTTAAAATATTTATCGGAACTTGGAATATGAATAGCCAAGTAAGAAGTGATGCTAATTCTTATTAAAAAATAATATAATAAAATAATATAATAAAATTAAAAATTTATTTTATATATTAGAATTCACCTAAGGATATAAATGATTTTCTTTTACCTGAAAAAATTGATTTTGTACCAGATATATATGCAATAGGTGTCCAAGAAGGAATGCAAGATAAGTATGTAGATAATATAAAATTTTATCTATTTAAATCAAAATTTATCAATATTCTACTTATTAAATACCTATTCATCAATAGCCTATTATTATTAAAATGACAGATTTGGTTAATGTTAACTGCGAAATATATTTTCATTGCGGCTGAGATATTGCCATTTGTTAAAACAAAATCCAGAAGTGTTTTAAAAAAATTTTATTGAAATATGTATAGCCTCCTACTTGTAAATTTTTATAATTTTCTTATATATATGTATATAAAATTTTGCATTGTTACATTGTTACAATTTTACTAATATTACACTATTTTTATTTATATATATATATTA
>AYEL01079532.1:0-48753 GCA_000484575.1 Olivierus martensii
ATGAGACAAAAATCAACCTCTTCAATAGTGACGGTAGGCAGTTTGTTTGGCATTTCAAAAATGAAGAGTTCAAAGAAGATTGCCTGGTGCCAACTGTGAAGCATGGTGGTGGTAGCATGCTACTTTGGGGTTGCATGAGTGCAAATGGGCCTGGAGACCTTGAAATTATTGATGGAATCCTTAATTCTGAACGATATCAGAATATATTGCAATTGAAAATGATAACCATAACCATCCTTTATCATTTTGTCTGATTCAAATGCATGTAATTTTTTTAAATATGCAAATGAAGCAACTTGGACTTCTGCATTTTTAGCATCAAATGATGGAAAATAAAATGTATGAAATGCAATGGTTTGATTGATCCAGTTATTTCTGATACATTTAAAAATGTGGACTGGATCTATTATGAAAAACATAGGTCGTGAAGAATCAGCAGGATTTGGATACACAATATTCAACTTTGATGGTGAAGTAAAATATGATATTCATTTTCTGTTCATGGCATCTAATATAATTGTGATATAGAATTAAATTTTAATAATTTTATAGTGTGTTATTACCGAAACTCAATAAAGATCTTAAAAATTGTGATCAAGTCTCTCTTGAATATCAATTTATTAATATTTTAAAACAAATAATAATAATTCAATATATATTTCCTCCAGTTCTTTAGAATTCACTAATTGATTTTTTATAAATATCAATTTAATGTTGTATAATAAATATGGTAAAAAAGAACATTTGTTATATTGTCATTTTAAAAATGATAAAAACATTGCTTATATCTTCGATACAAATAGTTAATGCTTACATTCTGTTTTTCATTTAAAAAAAAGAAACTTTGCCTATATATTATAATTATCTTCATAATTATACTTTTATCTCTACACCCCATTAGTGATAACATGAGTCCCTGAACAATTCAGTACCATGAACAGCAATGCTATGCTAGTCTATCAAATTAGCTATAAGTGATGTACTTATTAGTATAAAAAATAAAAACCAGTGAGTCAAATACTCAAATAATATTTATTTTAACCATATACCAATATATAAATATATATATATATATATATATATATACACACAATACATTCATTTGTACATGCCATTAATCTGGCACAGAATAGTTGAAGAACCAATGTCACAGTATTTGGTTTCTGAGATATTCTATGTAATCATTCACCTAATATTTTATTTCTCCAAAAATATTGGTTTTTATTCCATACCTATATCTGTTTCCTACAAAAAAATTCTGATACAATTATATTTCTTGATGTTTTATTGAATTTAATGCAATCCAACTCAATTTTATTATTTAAACTAAGTATCATATTTTAAAATCATAAATATTTTGCTGTTGGTCAATCTCTAAATCATACTGTTTTTCTGACACTAAACAGTATATTCTAGATAACTGAGTAACCAAAAGTCATATCCGGTTTTTTTGCTAATGCTAAGTTCAGCAACATGTTGCTGAACTTAGGGGAAAATATAATTGCCTTATTATGTACACAAACCATGAGCTAAATTTGAATCTCTATATCTCAATATACCTTAAATATTTCATAAGATTTTTTAATTCTAATATATAAAGGAATATGTTTTATTGTTAACAAATAAAATATTATAATCTTTCCTATTAAATTTAATATTTTATTTTTTTCTAATATGATGCATAATATGGAAATGAAATTTAGTTTTAACTTAAAATTATATTGTGGATTTTATCATTACATAAGACTATATTCTACAAAATTTTAAGCAAAATATTTATATTTTCAGATTAATATTATATACCGAACTTGTTTACAAAATCATTTCTTCATGGTGTTTAATTTTCTATTTTTCTTCTGATTTGTTAAATTATCATTGTGCTGCTTACAATAATTATTTAGCAAGATATTTACAGTTGTTTTCAGAATACACAACAATAATTTTTCACTTGTATGACCATTATCACAAATATCAAAGAGAAACAATTCATTGGCTTGTATGATTGATATAATAGCAGCACATAATACAGCTCTTTGGCAATTGGATGCTACAGTGGTGGACAAAAGTATTGATACCCTCCCCATTTTTTTATTATTTTGGCAATATGATCCCGGGAAAGAAACACTATCATGGATGGTGTCTTAAATGGGGCAAAATAGAAAATGTTGTTAGACAACGTCAACCATGCACTGACATGACAGTTTTGATCAGATTCTGCCTATGGCCTCACCTTTAGGTGCTGGTTACAGTCTCAATAGTTTGGATGTAGGTGGTGCCATTCTCAATATTGACAAATCTGCAACAGTAGATAATGCCATTACAAGATAAGTCGTCATGTTGGGTGCTAGCCTAGCCAGTGTAAATGCATACCTGTACATATGGCATGGGTCGGGCCAACTAACTTGGCATAGGGTATAGATGAACATAATATTTACCTGCCATGTTGTGATTACAGTCTTGTGTCTGATTTACAGTTTTGTGGAAGGTGAAACTGAGCTGTTCATACCCATAGTAGTACTGTGGTGCAGTGTCTGTCATGACGGTGGATTCTTCTGCAATGCACTTAAGCATGTAGCTTCACAGCACTTAGCGACTCTTTGCAGGAAATTGGAAAGAATCATGTGACAGGCATGTTATATGTATATAGAGTGGGTACCCAGTGATGACATCTTTCAGGGCTGGGTGCCTGGACTGGCCACGTTGAAAGCTGGGCCATTCCACCTGGCTGGACTGACCGAATCCTACATCAAATGGAATGGCTAAGCTTTGCGACCCAGTTCAGGCATGTAAAAGATCCACGAACAATGACTGGGGTTTCCAAAACACTTACCTGCCAATACGTGCTCCCTCTCTCATTTCCCTGCAGTAAATACCAAGAATCACAATTTTCTGTGACATAATCAGATGGCACCTGTTGTATTTTTGCTGTAGAGCAAATGTTTCGTCCATTTATAAGAAGCAACCAATAATAATTAATGCATTGAAATTGCTTCCTGAACTGAATAAGATGTTGAGTGGACCAGAGCCATAGATGCCATGGCTCTGGTTCAACACCTTATTCAGGAAGCAGAGCACATCATTTTGAGTGTTCAGCCCAGCTTATGTACATGTAGGCCTCGATTAGTGTGACTTTGAGTAGTGCAAATTCGATTAGTGCGACTAATAAAATTGATGCCGTTTTTCGGTTAGTGCGAGTTTTAAGCGCAGACCAGTCTTACTAACAAAGCTTCTTTTATGATGTCAATTAACAAATTACCGTTAATTTTCGGTTAGTAAAACTGGACGAGGAGCAGTCCAAGAACGGTCACACGGCTTTGAAGGGGTGAAACATCAGAAAGATGGGCTTTTTGCCGTTAACTGTTTAAACATTACTGTACTATTATTTAGCTTTGCTATCGTATACATACAGTAGAGTACAGAATTTTCTCTTTTAAAAAGTATCGAAATGGATAAAAGGAAGAACACTTTTGATGATAAAACAGGAAACGAAAAAAAGAGAAGTGATTACGCTACAGCAAAAAATGGATGTGATTGAGCGACATAAAAGCATTCTTTGTTAAATTTTTTTAAATAAGGATATCTTTACAAATTTATTTGCCTATTATATTGCTGTACTACCGATATTATTTATTTTCTTTTGTTTATTATCTGATTTCTTTATTTAAAATAAAACTTGTGAAAAAAATTTGTTTTTGTTATCTTTTGGTGTCGTATTCTGCTAATAAACAAATAGAAAACTTGTTAAAAATTTCTCATTGGTTCATTAACTTCGCTTATTAATGCTATCTGGAACTAATTTACTGATTCAATAAAGTTGCAATGCTTAATTGCAAATCGGCCTATTCACTCAATTCTCGACCCAGAATTGGCGGCCAGGCGGCGCTCAACTTCCGCTTTCGATTCGCTATTTTGGTTTTGATTTGGCGGTTAGTTTGATGATGATATGAGACGCAATTCCTGGTAAGTTATTAATTTAGATGATGAACAATGATGTAAAATATGAAAATAAATATTTCTTAAACAGTTAGTGTTAAGTTTATTGTAGTTATTCATTGTGAAGTTAGCTAATGGCCGGAATCTCACAAAGCAAGAACCAATTACCATATTTTCCATAGAGTTAATACTTCGATTAGTGCGAGAAATTCGTGGAACCAATTATTCGCACTAATTGAGGCCTACCTGTAATTTGGTTTGTATGTGTGACTCCATTACTATTGCCACTTCCCTGCAGAAATAGTAAAAGTCAATTGCTGTCTTATTGCTTATAGCACACTCCTGGTATGTAGCTGTTATTGGTGTGTGTATGGCCCAGGCATGGAGGAGGCAGAAGAGTTGCAAGAAAAAGAGGTATATTTTATTATTGATGCTATTAACAGGTGACCGACTGTAGAAGCATGCGTGAGTATTGCATCTGATTCACATTGTCTCCAAACCAGTCACTGCATACAATGAACAGCCTAGTGCTGCCAAATAGTATGGAAAAGTGCATATGAACCTTTATTGCTGGAGCATTGACACTCCCAAAGAATGTGTCACGTAACAGTGACATGTACCCAATGCAGAGTTTAGTCAGATGTCGGTGTTTATCATCTGCCATGTAGAGTTGGGACACAGAACATGTTTCCTGGTATCTGAAAACAAATCCTGCCTGATTATTGTGGGGAGCCTGGGCTATCACGCAACTTGGAGGAAAATACAAGTATTTTTGCAGCAAACTACTAAATCATTACCTAGCAGTTTGCTGCAAAATACATTGCATGGCCATGCTAGCTCAGACAATCCATCCAATGGGGGAGGAACAGTGTGGCCACAGAGGGAAGGAAACAAAAACCTCCTGCATCACAGCTTCTTGGGCAATGGGTAACTGTGGAGGGAGAACATCAGCATATGCCTCACTCAGGTGGGATTATCTCACAGGACAGTGCAAAAATGACAAGGGCTAGGGATCATACCTCCCCGATGGCAGGGACTGGGAGCATGGATGGACCATGGGACAGTGCTGGCCAGAAGCCCGATAATCCTACCTCCACACTTGGGGCACAGTGGAGGAGGCAACACCTCCAGAGACAGAATGAGGCCAAGGGATGTAGCAACCTTGATGGCTGCCTCATCATTGGAAAATTTCACTATGAAAGTATATGACAAGATGTTGTACAAAGTCAACAGGATCTCAGGATACGGGGCTAAAGACTCAGCAGCAGCAGAGTGAAATGGCAAAGTCTCCAAATGTACAGTCTACGGAAAATTGACGAACTTGTGAATATGTGGTGAAACATGAGACAAACTCAGTTACTAGCTGATGTAGGTGCAAAAGTTGGACACACACATATATAGGGGAATATTGGGTAATTTGGTCAATATGAAACACCAACATAGGGTGAAGGGGGAAAAACTAGGGAAGTCAAGAAAACGAATGGGGATCTATTAATTTAAAATGATTTAAAACATTAATAACTGGCTTATATAAGTAAATATTATCATTTGCTGCATTATTAATTTGAAATGATTTAAAACATTAATAACTGGCTTATATAAGTAAATATTATCATTTGCTGCATTATATTTAATAGTTCTTAGATTCTTATAAAAATAAGCTTCATTAAAAATATACTTTATATAATTATAAAAATCTGCCAAGACATGTTATCATAATTTTATTACGAAAATAAATATAATCATCTACATTGATGGTTTTGGATAAAATTAATGCACTCAAAATTTTTTATATATTTGGTCTTCAAATTACAGTTGCTCCCTGACATTACATAAGAGTTACATAAAATTAAATTTCTGCAAAGTTCTAAAATAATTTAAGTTGGAAAAATAATTTTTTAACAAAAATGATTTGTTGTGGTACCATATTGTTTTTTGATTGAAAATTAGACAATTCTGCAAGGAATGATAGCATACTTAAGATCAACAAACAACACAAAAAAACAAATAAATCAAATAAAAATATGAAGTTTAATAATGTAAGCTAACATGTTTGAATTGATTATTATAAATATAGTGACTATTTATCAGTATATTCGAAAAAATACACAAAATATTTTCCATAATTTTTTCTTTAAAGTCTAATTTATATAAGTTGAGTAGTGGCTGATATGCTTATAGAGATGTATGAATGAGTAGGTCTTTTCTTTTTATTCATTTTTTATAGAAATTCAACATAAATAAAATCATTAAACAATTTATTGTTTATCAAAAACATCATAAGCCTTAAATTTTATATATATATATTCATGGTACATTTATTTTATCTAGGTATATGTTTATATACAGGTAGGCCTCGATTAGTGCGAATAATTGGTTCCACGAATTTCTCGCACTAATCGAATTCGCATTAATCGAAGTATTAACTCTATGGAAAATATGGTAATTGGTTCTTGCTTTGTGAGATTCTGGCCATTAGCTAACTTCACAATGAATAACTACAATAAACTTAACACTAACTGTTTAAGAAATATTTATTTTCATATTTTACATCATTGTTCATCATCTAAATTAATAACTTACCAGGAATTGCGTCTCATATCATCATCAAACCAACCGCCAAATCAAAACTAAAATAGCGAATCGAAAGCGGAAGTTGAGCGCCGCCTGGCCGCCAATTCTGGGTCGAGAATTGAGTGAATAGGCCGATTTGCAATTAAGCATTGCAACTTTATTGAATCAGTAAATTAGTTCCAGATAGCATTAATAAGCGAAGTTAATGAACCAATGAGAAATTTTTAACAAGTTTTCTATTTGTTTATTAGCAGAATACGACACCAAAAGATAACAAAAACAAATTTTTTTCACAAGTTTTATTTTAAATAAAGAAATCAGATAATAAACAAAAGAAAATAAATAATATCGGTAGTACAGCAATATAATAGGCAAATAAATTTGTAAAGATATCCTTATTTAAAAAAATTTAACAAAGAATGCTTTTATGTCGCTCAATCACATCCATTTTTTGCTGTAGCGTAATCACTTCTCTTTTTTTCGTTTCCTGTTTTATCATCAAAAGTGTTCTTCCTTTTATCCATTTCAATGCTTTTTAAAAGAGAAAATTCTGTACTCTACTGTATGTATACAATAGCAAAGCTAAATAATAGTACAGTAATGTTTAAACAGTTAACGGCAAAAAGCCCATCTTTCTGATGTTTCACCCCTTCAAAGTCGTGTGACCGTTCTTGGACTGCTCCTCGTCCAGTTTTACTAACCGAAAATTAACGGTAATTTGTTAATTGACATCATAAAAGGAGCTTTGTTAGTAAGACTGGTCTGTGCTTAAAACTCGCACTAATCGAATATTTTCTCACACTAACCGAAAAACGGTATCAATTTTATAAGTCGGACTAATCGAATTCGCACTATTCGAAGTCGCACTAATCGAGGCCTACCTGTATATCAAATCTAGATATGACTTGACTTCTATAATTTTCAACTTACACAGAAATTTTCAGAATAACTAAACATAAGTAGATGATTTACTATACAAAATATGAACTATGCAATCTACTAATGATTTTTTTAAATAATTCTCATCTATCATATATAATGTATTCTTGAAAACAAACGTGAAGCATAGACTTGAATTTTACAAAGAATAAGACTATGTATTATATGTTCTATTCGTGAGAGTTAATTATGGTATATAATAATTATAAATATTTAAACTAAAATAAAACATTTATGCATACATTGATTATTTAAACATTCTACTTGTATAAAAACAGAAAAATATCATATACTGTTGTCATATAACTAAATTTGCTCTAGTCCTTGTATTATGATATTTGGGTTACTACTCATTAGAACAATCATTTAAGCATTTGTTAATTTGTTATTTATAAATTTAATAACAGAGCCAATTTCTTTTTATAAAATAATCATTGTTGGAAAATCTTAAAAATCATCTTAATTGTTAGAATAATCAGAAACATTATATTTATTTGGAAAAATTCCATAAAAAAATATTAATAGTCAGACAATAATAGTTTCATTTTGTTTGTTTCCAATAATCTTAAAAATAATCAAAAATAAATAAGATAAATGTTTCATTTCTCTGTAAAATTTTGTTACAATAGGTACCTGACTTATGCAATTTCAGAGATTTGCAAATGTATAAGTTTTTCTTTTTGTTTAATAAATTTTTTATTTGTGTTTTAAGGAATATACACAAATGGATGGATACTAATGCATCCATTTGTGTATATTGAATATAAGCATTGTTTGATTTACACAGAAATTTTTTGGACAAATTAACTGCATAAGTCAGGAACTTACTGTAACTATTTCAATTTAAAAATATAATAATTCTGAGTAAATTTATTTTTAGCAGTTAGGAACAAATGTGGGTTCATTTCTTTTGAGATCAGGTAATTATTAATTTGTGGAATATTATAATTTTTACATATAATTTCAATTTATCTTCATGTAAAAAACTCTTGTTATTTAATAGATAAAGATGAAGATTTGTTAGTAGGTGACCTTTACCTTGTTGTGCATTGTCTTCATGGATTATCAAGGCCATCAGGTGAAATTTAAATTCAGTTTGACTTTAATCTTGTTGCTGATTTTTTTATAAGCATATGAAATTGCTAATCCTATATATACTATATAATAAACTGATGACTCATAAATGCATAACAAAATTTAAAAATTACTTAATATTATTATATCTCATTGAATATTCATCATAACAAATTATTTGTGTTTGATATAGTAAATACTCTTAATGTTTTCAGACTGCTTTATTAGACATCATTTTAAACTGACTTTATTTTTATGACGTTCAGATGGCAATTCATTGGCTTTGGATTTAGAGATGTATTCTTTCAGCTTTCTCTTCTACCATTACTAAATTTGAACAATTGTTCCCTATGTTTCAAAGCTTGCTGCAGTGTTTATGTTCAGTGACATTTAATCTTCTGCCATATTACTTCTTAAGAACTATTGAATTGCAGAACATACCAATAAATAGCAAGTTATTCAAATATTTACTAACTTCAGACAGTTGCATGAAATTTCTAACACATTTTAGAGAAAATTATCATTGTTGTTTATGGAAGTGAATATTCAGAAGTGTTAGATGTGTTTCATATAACAGTCTTTCAGTTAATTATTTCAAATTATATTTATTTGCATAATTGATATTTGATAGTTGCCATTAATTTTATTTCAACATCAAATTTACCCATATGGATAAATTTGATGTTGAAATAAAATTAATTTAAAATTGTTTAAAAATTTAAAATCATTCAAATTACATCATGATTTTAATTTTAATGGCATTGTAGGTCCAATAATTGATCTATGTGGTCACTTGCATACAAATTAAAGTATGATATTAATAACAAAAATCACTAACACTGCTTTACCTTAAAAGTCCGACAAAAGCACACTAAGCAGTGGTAAAGAATAAATTTAATAACACAAAAACGTTTTCGATATCTGAGATATCATCAGTTGTAACTGATGATGATATCTCAGATATCGAAAACGTTTTTGTGTTATTAAATTTATTAAATATCATCATCAGTTGTAACTGATGATGATATTTCAGATATCGAAAACGTTTTTGTGTTATTAAATTTATTCTTTACCACTGCTTAGTGTGCTTTTGTCGGACTTTAACTTTAAAGTATGATAATCTAATATACTGATAGTATTGATTTTGTGTCTAGTTTTTTTAAATTAATTGTAAAATATCATCATCATCATATTAATTTTGTCATAAAACAACTGATTGTACCATGAACATTCACGATTCAATCAATTAAAATTAATTTACAGTATCATGAATAATGATATTTGACAAAACAATTAAATATAACACTTATTGATTTTTTTATAATAACTCAAATTTTTATTATTATTGTATATAAAAATTTACCCAAGAATATAATATAATTATACATAGAACAATATATACAGGTAGGCCTCGATTAGCGCGAATAATTCAGTGCAGGAAAACTGCGTCGTTGACTGTTGATTAATTTAGTTTAACCAGTTCGACAAGGTACACTGTTCTTATGGATCAGTTTGACAACAACGAGTTAGCCAACATGTACATGTGTTTTGGCAAAGCTCGTGGTAATGCACTGGCAGCAAGACGACTGTACCAAGAGCGCTACCCTCAGTGAGTACTGCCTACTTACGAGACTTTTAGCTTACTTGTTAGTTTGAGGTTCAATTTACGGCGTTGCTTGCGATTTGCGACACCAAGTGAGAGACTTTCAGCTTACTTGTTAGTTTGAGGTTCAATTTACGGCGTTGCTTGCGATTTGCGACACCAAATGTCATATCATATTAATCGCCTGAATTTCGTCTTCGTTGTAGTGTAGTTTTTTTGAAGGAGATAATTTACACCCTGTATATCTGATATATCTGGTTTATATATATATATACATTAAAAAACTTTATATATATATATATGTATAAAATATAACGGATATACGATAAATGACGTAATTAAACTTTTTAATCAACTCCATAAATTTTAATGATGTTTGTGGAAATATAAAACTGGATTAATTGAAAAAATTATATTATTTATGTGGAAAAATAAAATTATACAGCATACGTATTATTAAATTACATAAAACTTGAAAATATTACCAATATAAATACATACAGTACAAAAATATTACCAACATAATTATGCTGAAACCGTTTCAGCATAATTATGTTGGTAACATTTTTTGTACTGTATGTATTTATTCATTACAAAGAAAATTAAAAATAAACATGCAGGTGATATTAATATTATTGATTTTAATGCAATTTCTTTAAGTTTTTAACATTCGCATGCACATTTTATATAGATGTTAAAACATAAGTTAGATGTAGATGTTAAAACCGTGCTTTAAAAAAAATCTACATTTAACTTATGTTTTTAGCATGTTAACATTGAAAACATCATCTTAACTTATCACATTTAACATCTGCATTAAATGTAGATGTTAAATGTCACATTTAAAATCAGAAAAAAGGAGAGATGTTATGCGTGATGCGGATATTAAAAGTTGCCTTTTAACATCTGTATCGCGATCATTTATCATCCGATAATACGACTTCATCAGTGATTTTCTTTACCTAATTTGAGACTTAAGATTGTTTCACAAAGATTTATCTCTAAATAATCTTGTTATAACAGTAACTTTATTATTCACTCACCTTCTAAATAATGTATTATCGGCAAAGAGTTTATCTTCGATACGTGGACTGAATTAATACCCAGGTAAAAGTCTTATTTTTACAGACGTCAACGGTTGTGTGTTGTTAAAAACTGTAAAATCTTGATAATGCGGTTGTAAGGCATTCTTGTTACGATATATCCACCTTTCAGTTATCGCTACCTCTATTATACGCTTGCAAGACAGCTCAGAGTTTCGCTTCGGAGTGATAAATGTAAAGTTATATAAAATCAAAAACAATGTCGTGTCACGCCTACGGTATGTTTTATTATTAATCTTGCCTACACGTTTACTTTAGACCTACTTCGCAGTTTATAAATCAAGCTTATAATTAACAATGTAAGAAAAATAAAACTACTTTGGTATGTTTAATTCTTCGCAACTCTGTAGGTTTTATAGCTAATTCTTTCTTTACAGTTTGATTCTTTCAGTGAACTACTTCAGATGGAATAAGAAAACTGAAGAATGAAATAAACAATTCTTAAATTTAGCGCATTGATAATAGTGATCGCTCTTATGATCCGATTAATGGATGTTCATACTCTGCCAAGACATTAAAATCTCATTAAAATGTTAACTGCAACTAAAAAGCAACTCTATACAGAATGTAACAAAACTTTCTCATTTTTCCCACCAATAAGTTGTGAATTTATGAAAGACACTTGTATATATATATATATATAGAAAATCTGGGAAATTCCACTATTTCCCCCAATACTTTATAATATAGGAACAAACCCTGACACGAAACTGGCCTTTTTACCTTTATGGTGTTTTTACAACTCATAGGTACTTTCCCTTATTGTTTGTCCCGTTTTTCTAAATATAAAATAAATTATATAACGAAAAAAATGAGTAGAATTATTTTAACTACGAAATATTATCATATATGGAAATTAAGATTAGATACGAGTGCCAAAAAATAAATAAATAAAATAATGCAAAATATAAAAATCAGATGAGTTCTGCGGGAAGAAAAGTAAATTTTTCAATTTTTACATTATTCAAATTCGTGAAAGAGGTGGTTTAATGTGCATATTTTTACAAGGATATGCACATATTTTGCAGGAACGTGCACATAGCTAATATTTCATTTTCCTCCCCATAATGTGTTGTTTTAATATATTTATGTTAAGATTTTCATAATGGCATGCGACTTTATGTGCGTTTACGTCTTAGTAACGAAAGAGGTATAGTAAATCCATGATTTTTTTTCTTTTCTTTCATAGCTGAAGTACCAAACAACATGCTGATTTAAATTACATTTTCGAATATATAATTTTAAAAAATAGCTAGAGGGTATTTTAAACTACTGTTCCAATCTTTGTAGCATGGGAATTTCCTTTTTATTATCATATATTCAATCACTGTGCCCTTTGTCAGAGGGAAAAACGTTTTCTATTGTGAAATATCAACTCTCACTTCCGAATTGCTCTTCGTTTCGAAGTATTTAAGAAGATTAAAAATTCATTTATTTAATTTTTTTATCAATTTTTGTAGTGAACATTTTCATTAGAAAATCTTAAAATAATTCTTGTAACGGATACGATGATACATCCTACTGTTTGTTGTCAACAAAGCGTGGCAAGTCATTTAAATATAATACATGCGTATAAATGATGCTTATTTTAAGCATACGTAAAATTCCCTTTTTTACTTGATTACACGAAAGTAGGATTAGTAAAAGGTATAATAAAATAGGATTCGCGATGACCTGTTTTAGCATTATCATCTTCCGACATCTTTACGGAACAGATATGAATGGCACGCAAACCGAAAAAAAAATTAAATTATTATAAGGAAAAATTACCTTAATCATTTTTTATCGAACTTCTAAGCAATTATTGATGAATTGCAATACATTTGATGCTTAAAAGAATTTTCTTCCAACAGAAAATGCGTTAACTGTAATACAATTTTCTACGTTAAAAAGTTGCTTAAAGATGCATTATTTTGTATGCAAATTTTACTCAATTTATAAAAAAAATGCTTAAAATTCATTTTTAAATGCAACTAAAGTCTTTTTGATGCATTTTTTATGCAAATTTATCAATTTTTTTACTCCGTAATAACGCTACAATTTAACTTTCATGTGCCGCTACTAGCGTATCGTAATATCGGATGATCTCTTTGAAAGTTTCCAAGTAAAATGCTATAAATTGTATACTACATCTAAAGTCTAAATAACGCTAATAAGTAGTTTAGTTCAGCTACAAAAAATGAAAAGAAAATAATTCTTTGTACTACTACTGATCGGGATTGTAAGAAGTTATTACGGGAACAAAAAAACTATTATTTCTGCAAATCTACAGCTAGAAAGATAATCGTCTTAAGCAGAATTGTGTAGAATATGTTTCCGTTAGTTGGCTAAGAAGCACATAATTATAGTTTAAGTTGATTTAACAGAAAATAAATTCTTCAAAAATATATATAACTCTCAACACGCAACATTCGCTAGAATCAGCTAACATTACTTTTGCGTTTGTTACATTATTTTTCACTTCTATGCCAAAATATATAACTTTTATGTTATAAAATATAAAATTTGTGTACTTTTTGATTTAATGCGAAATCAAATTAGCTTTAATTTTTAATTTTTACAACATAATAGAACTTATAAATTTGCATATAACTTTTTACACAATCTGCAAGCGCTGAAAAGTGTTTTAGTTAAAAAATTCGCTCTAGATTTTTTTCGCTCCGTGTAAACTTAAAATATTATTAAAATAAACATAATATAATTCTCAAAATGTGACAAAATTAACCAACAGTTACTTATGTAGCAAAAAATTCGTTTATTTTTTATACAGTTCTGTAAAAACGAGCGAAAACTTTTGCTTGCTATACTAACATTCTATCATAGTTTACGGGATGATTTCGCACTTTTTCCGTTAAGAAATTGGTAAAAAGTCATATTTATAAATAAAATTTTACGTCAAAACATTTAAAAAACATAAAAATTACGTACGTTATTAAAAAAACACAACATGCCGTCCTGAAAAGTATCGAAAAAAGTGACAATAACCGGATACGAAAATATATATCTTTCGATAATAAGAAAATGAATCAGCTCAATATTATTAAATCTTTAATGATACAAAAAGCAACATTTTTCTATTGTGTAAACGTTTATTTATAATGTAATAAATAATGTGGGTGTACTATAATTAAATTCTTGTATATAATGACACAACATAGATTTACGGTTCGATATATTAAATTACCTATTCTTCGTAAAGTTATATTTAAAAATATATACGAGAAAACGGCAAAAAACATATCTCCAATCAGCACCTCCTTTTATGTAATCTTTTTATATAAAAATTATACAAAAGGGGGATGCCGACTGAAGTCGTTTCAAAACTATAATCCCCTTTTATATAATTCTTAAGCGGATGTAAAGATATGACACATCAATTTTTTTTTAAATTAAAGAATGAATAACCACAACAAGAAAATATATAGTAGTGAAAATCCCACCAATAAAATTAACCATGTCACAGTTATGAGCAACTAAGGTACGAAATATAATTTTACCAAAAATTCACTTGAAAAACGATCGGACTTCCCACATACTCACACGTCGTTTTATATAATAACCTACAAAATAATACAATGGAAAAAAAAAAGTCATCTTACCTGCGAATTATTATTATTATTCATGTTTTTACGTGGAGATAGAAAAAGATGCTATGTTAACATTCTCTAGACGAGTGGTTAAATGGCAAAGTTGCAATTCGTACGAGTTATTACTGGTTGATTCATGTATGATTCGTCAGTTTTATCTTTTCCTGCCCTCTAACCATTCCGGTCAATAGGTAGAAAAAAAGACTACCTGGTTACAGTTTGGTGACGTGTTTCCGATTGATTTGCATATCTTGATTGTTTCGAATCGAAGATATTAAGTAATTTAAACGAGGTAAGGCTTTTTAATTATACGTTTTGTGATATTTTTTACTATTAGAGAAAGTGGTAGAGAAAGTTTTATTCTAATTTTTTTTCCTAGTAAGTTATATATTTTTAAGAATTTTTTTTTTTTTTTGACCTATATGCGAAGAGACGAATCGAGTTTATTATAATAGAGATTTTTATTCGTGATTAAAATATAATTAAATAAAAATTATAGATTAAACGATATTAATATATGCGAAATTTTATATATTAATTTATATTCGTGTTAAATTAAAGTTTATACAGATAATAAAATTTTAATTATTTTTAATGATGAATAATCGAATTTTATTAATTTTCATGAAGAATTTTTTGCAACTGTATATACTGTATATACAGTTGCAAGAAAACTTATATTAAATTGAAATATATTGAATTGAATTGAAATTATATATCAATATCAACTTATATGTATTGTATCAATTGATATTGATGTAATATTTCAATTCAATATATCAATAATTTAAATTAATCTGTTATTAATTAATGTAATTAGTAAAGAAATAAAAATAATTTTTTAAAGATATTTAGGGAAACTTTTATTTTAACTGCATAATTTTACTTTTATACGTAATATAATCGTCTTAATAGTCTTTAAACATTTTTTTAATATGAATAAATATGTTTTTAATAATCAAAATATCGCAAATAATAATAATACCGTTTAATGCATAATTTTTTTAATTAATTAATTAATTAATTGTTGTTGTTGTTATTATTTTCTTAAATCGTCAAACAAGTAGTTGCATCTAAATTTGTCGCAATTTAGATGCAAGTACTTGTTTGACGATTTAAGAAAATTTAACAAAATTAAAAATTAAAATTGTTTATCATCAATAGATTAAAAATTCAAGCAAATTTTCGTAATATTTAATTAAAAATTGGATATCCTTTTATATAAAGAATAATAATGATGATGCTGATGATGATGATGATGATTATGCATTATAAATCTAATTTTTACGTTAAAAAAATTCATTATTCCGATTTATAAAATCAATTTTATAAAAGATTCGACTTTTGGCCATTAAGATGATGATGATCATCATCATTATTACTATTATTTTTTATATAAAAGGGTATATCCATTTTTTAATCGAATATTACGAAAATCTGCTTGAATTTTTAACCTACTGATGATAAATAATTTGAATTTTTAGCCCATTTTTAAAGTAAATTGATATTTATGAGATAACTACGTTGGCTATGTGTGAACCCACTGAATTAATTATCAAATTTTCATGAAATTTGATATCGATATTTTGATATTAATAAAGGTTAATCCTTTGGCTTCAACCATTTAAAAATTGCGGATGTTCAAACTTCTGATGTATTTTTAACATATTTTGAAATATTTATTAGATTTTTATTCAACCAAGTTACTAAGAAAAATTGTTAAAAGTTTGAACAGACGTCATCTCTAAATGATTAAAAATGGCGATAAAAATGGATATCAAAATCACTTTCAAAGACTACTTAACTATCCAACAAATTTAATTTGATAGTTAAGTAGTTTTTCAAAGTAAAATAGTGTAGTTTAATAGTTAAGTAGCTTTCAAAAACTACTTAACTATCAAGCTAATTATTTAGATGATATCTTTAAATGCTTGTTCAGACTTTATACGTTTCTCCTTAGTAACTTCTCAACTACTGGGTTGAATTTTATAAAATTTATCAGCACCATCAAGCTCTTAAAATCGAATTTATAGCAATATTAATTAATCTGTAGATTCGTTTATTTAAAAATGGCGGATGCACGCTCTTCTGAAACTCTCCTATAATCAATTATAAGAAATATTTTGTAGATTTTTGTGGTATCAACATATAGATTTTCACCATTAGAGATAATTTTGATAACATATATTTCAATATATTATTAGCAATTCATTCAAAAATTGATAAATAGTGTGGAAAATAGATTAGTTGTTTCCAGAACTAGGGCCTACTTATATTTTATTAACTTTATGCCACTTTGATACTATCGAACCTTATAAATCTTGGTTTACTTAGAGATGATTAGTGGAAATGGTATGAAGTAGATAGTTTATCACAAAAAATTGATCTATAACTATTCTTGTTTAAGTTATACAACGTTTGCAAATAAAGATCAGTTTGTCTTTTCTTGCTTTTGATGGTCGTGCATAGTTTGAGTTCACCTTTCAGTGAAAACCTACCCATTTATTTAATGTCAAGTCATCTAATCTTCATCTGCATTGTTTCTTATTCATATTTCTCAAGCCAATTATCAATATTTTTACGTTTATTGAGAAATTTATTCGATTTTTAATTGTGTAAGATAATTTTCTAACTTTTTTAACTTTTTACAACGTGAAAAAAGTTAGAAAATTATCTTACGCAATTATATGTTTGTAGTAATCTATGCATATATATGTTTGTAGTAATCTTCCAAAAAAGAGAAATATTAATTATTTCGTAATAAACAAGATGTTAAGTGAAATTATACAGACTACATAAATTAAATAATATAATTCTTTATCGTTAACTATCGTGAGTTTAATTCATTTAAAAACATTTAATCAGAGGTGGGAAACCTTTTTTTGTAGGGGGCCGTATAGAAAAATTTATGGTGGGCCACGGGCCAAAACAAAAACAATTGATAATAATAGTATTTATTTAAAAAAGTGAAGGTACAGATATGTAAGTATACATAGCGTTGGTATTAGATATAATAAAATAATGTAGCCCGCGGGCCGGAGGGTGCCCACACCTAATTTAAATGAATATAAAAAATGCTGAAGGACGTACTGACCTTCTATGAATTATATTCGAATATAGTCAAAATTATTATCAATAGAATTATCATTAATGTTACCAAGTACTTATAAATATTTTTTTTCTTATATGTACTTATAACATTTTAATTATAAATTGTGACTTTATGTAAAGAATATTAATTAACTTTTTCATAAAATATTTTAATTTTACTTTTATTATGTTTATTAAGCCGAATAAATAGAAAATTTTGATAATTTCTACCTGATTTAAAATTAATTTTTACTTTAACTTTAGTGTAATTTCTTTAACTTTTGATCAAGTATGACAACTATAACAACAATATATTTTTTTTCTAATTATCTACCTTGCAAATTTTTAGATCTACTTTAATTGAGTTTAATTACCTATCTTAATTTATAACAATTTTGATTAAATTTGCAAAAATTATATTATACGTATTTATTACTCTTATGCGCTTGCCATAGCTTTGAATGCTCTTATATTATCTACGTACGCTCTTATATAATTGTTATTATTATTTTTTTAATATAAAAATAAATTTATATAAAACTCTTACCTTCTAACATCATTAAATTTATATTTACAAAAGTTGTATATAATAATATTGATATAATTTTTTTTAGAATATAAAACTTGAAAAAGTTCCAAGTAGTCTATTTATAAAGGAAATTAGATGTAATTTTAAATAAAATTGCATGAAATTTCCCAGTATTTTTAATAAATTAGGAGATATAATTTCCCATTAGTGTAACTTCAAAAAAAATCTGTAATAAATCTTAAAATTTTATATTTAGCAAATAATTTAAAGATAAAATATTCAAGGACGAAATTCGAACTACTGCACTGAAGAAAAAATATTTTCCTCTGTCAATAGTTCTCATAATGCTGTATATCATTTAATAATTGAATTATTAAATGATATACGGCATTATGAGAAATGAAAACATAACTATAATTTGAAAATGATACATTTTTTCTAATGAATAAATTGAAGATACTCAAAATTTCTTTTGAAAATTTTGAAGATCGTCAGGAAAAACGTGTTTGCTGATATATGGCAATTGCCTCAAGGGTTCTGTTATCATTCCTGATGGGAGGAATTCTGAGATATTTCAGCATCTGTTAATTTTAAGTAGATTCCAAGGTTACATAATTTAAAATCGACTTTAATACCCTTACAAATAATGTGTTTGCTGATATATGGCAATTGCCTCAAGGGTTCTCTTATCATTCCTGATGGGAAGAATTCTGAGATATTCAGCATCTGTCAATTTTAAGTAGATTCCAAGGTTACATAATTTAAAATCGACTTTAATACCCTTACAAATATAATAAATTTCGTAAAAATCGTTCAAATAGTTCAAAAGTTTGAGTGTTCACAATTTTTAAATGAGATCAGCATCATCTACAGCTTCACTACTCAGTTAAATTTCTGTAATATTAATAATAAATTGAGAATTTCTTCATTTCGTAGATGCTTGTAACTGATTTGCAACATGTAGCTGGAGAGACAGGAAATGCAGATGATAAATCTTTAACTTGTTTCGAAAAATAGGTGAAAAAAGTATATTACGAAAGAAGATATATAAAATTTCTGATGTATCTAACAAGTAAGATTAAACAGCAAGATAAAACAATAATTTTTAATTGATAACTGAAGAATTTCCTGAAGTTAAGAAGTTTACAAGTAAGATTAAACATCAAGATAAAACAATAATTTTTAATTGATAACTGAAGAATTTCCTGAAGTTAAGAAGTTTAATTTTTATTTTATGAAAGTGAAAATCAAACTTTGTATAAAACATTTTATAGAGAATTTGATTTTCACTTTCATAATTATATTATAAATATGATGAGGAATACATAATTGATTATTAATAAATTTTATCTGTTTTCTTTAACTCTCTGTTCATTAGCTTATTATGATGCTGTATTATGCTATAATGAATAATGATAATAGATAATCAGTAGGTATAAGAAATTTCTAACTTACTAATTGGTCACTGGAATGGAATCTCATTATATCAAGGATTATCTGTATAGACATAACAAGTACAAAACCAAAATCTAATCATATCATTCTTAGCCAAGATAATAGATCATACAAATAAAATCAAACACATACAGTTAAAAACAGTTCTTAAATTGTTAATTTTTAACAGGTTTCTGTTATATATTATAAGCTGCTTAAGTAAAAGATTAAATGAAAATGTTTTTGATTATTATAGAAGCAATGTACTTTATGCAATCAAATAAAAAGTTTCAATCAAAAGAATAGTATATTGTATTGGTTATAAACAGTTTCACAGCAGTAGGCTTAGGTTCACTGAAGACAATAATCAATTAAAGTGAAAATAAAAACAGATTTGATATAATGGTTACAAATACATGCCTTGTAAACATTATAGAGGGTATAAATTAATAGTGTAGACTTTCTTTTTAAACACATTGTATAGGTTGTTACAAATTGATAATCTTCAGAAAAACTTTGTCTGATATGCAATAATTGTCTTTAAAACTGATGAGAGGATCATCAAACCTAAAAACTATTTAATGTAAATTATATTCTGTTTCTTATTAAAATATTCTTTGATTTCTTGGATATATAGCATAGTTTTATAGACAAGATCTTTTAGTGAAGCATCTTGTCAAGATGTATAGAAATGTTTATATCCCAATTAAATATTTAATTTTGTAATAATGTAGCTACATCTATATTTATTCCTGGTTTAATAAGACTAGTAAGAATTTTTTTTTTTTTTTTAAGAATTTCTTGTACCATGAGCAGTGAAGTTGAGAAAATAATTCAATAGCATTTAACATATTGATTTTTTATAATATATAACTCACCTTTATATAGGAAAATATTAAAAATATCTGTAAAGGAATATAACATTCTAGTTTTGTGATGTCTTATACAGGCAAACCTCTTATGGCACTTTGCTTATCAGTGTTTTGCTTTTTGACAATTCACTAATAGAGTGGTTCTCAATTATATTCCACATTTTTATTTTATATTTTAAAATGAAACTTATCTATAAAATAATACTCAGAATAAGTTATATAATACATAATTTAACACACAGACTTGGGTCCAGAGTCATTCTGATAAACTGAAAGTATGAGATCTAGAATTGAATGTGGATCCTCCAAGGTGATATGCAAATGTTTTAAAATGCAGCCATCCGATCAAGTTTTAGACCTAGCACTATTTACACTTATTTACACTATTATGTTTTTAGGCTTTTATATGCATTATCAAATGAAAAAAGATGTGATTCACTTTATAGTGAAATTTGCTTTACAACAGTAATATGGAATGTGAACATCGCAATAATGAGATATGTCTGTAAAAAATAATTTGATTTTTATTTATAATCATCTTAAATATGAGTATTAATAATTTTATTTTTTAATTAGACTTACAAGGGGAGGACACAGCTGACCCCCACCGATTTTGATCCGCTTGCGTATGGTGAAAATACATCAAAAATGAGTGAATACGTGTCCGAGCTTTTCATTGAATATGGCCTTCTAATAGTATTTTTTAACACTTGAAAAATCGAACTTTTGATAATTCAGCTTAAAAGCGATGGATAGATAACAGATCACCAGGTGCACAGATGGCGCACTCGATAAATACGTGGCTCGTAATCTGAAGGTAGTGGGTTCGAATCCGGGTTGATGTGTATTTTTTTTTATACATCGAAAAATTATTTTTTATTTTTCATTTTATTATTTTTATGTACTGTACGTTTTAATTTATTTTAATTATTATTAATTTTATATATATTGTTTATTACATAATTCGTATGCAAAAATATATTTATTTACAAAACAAAATACTCTATTACTCTACGGGGATCGTCCGACGAGATAGGGAACGAAGACATAAAAGAATAATGGAAGAATAACGTAATTTTTTTTATTCACTCTCTCCCAGGTTTGATCTCCGGGTCAGATAGCTCTCTCTCTAGCGCATTATGTTAATATTGTGTTTTATTTCCTATTTTTTTAAATAAATATATGTTATTTGTTTTGAATAAGTATCGAAATCTCTCCTATCCTGGATCCTTGCGTCACTTACTCGCGATCCTATTCGAAAGTATGCTATAATTTATCGATATACGTGTTTTTACTCTGACATACATTGTGGGGACCCTACATAAATATATTAATGCATACGAATTATGTGATAACCAATATATATAAAATTAATAATAATTAAAATAAATTAAAACGTACAGCACATAAAAATAATAAAATGAAAAATAAAAAATAATTTTTCGATGTATAAAAAAAAAAAATGCACATCAACTCGGATTCGAAACCACTACCTTCAGATTACGAGCCACGTATTTATCGAGCGCGTCATCTGTACAACTAGAGATCTGTTATCTATCCATCGCTTTTAAGCTGAATTATCAAAAGTTCGAAAATATCTATCCATCGCTTTTAAGCTGAATTATCAAAAGTTCGATTTTTATGATCTATTATCTATCTATCGTTTTTAAGCTGAATTATCAAAAGTTCGATTTTTCTTCTATCCATCGCTTTTAAGCTGAATTATCAAAAGTTCGATTTTTCAAGTTATCCATCGCTTTTAAGCTGAATTATCAAAAGTTTGATTTTTCAAGTGATGGATATGTTGTCGTTTTTAAGCTGAATTATCAAAAGTTCGATTTTTCAAGTGTTAAAAGTTTTTAAGCTGAATTATCAAAAGTTCGAATTTTCAAGTGTTAAAAAATACTATTAGAAGGCCATATTCATGACAAAGCTCGGACACGTATTCACTCTTTTTTGATGTATTTTCACCATACTTAAGCGGATCAAAATCGGTGGGGGTCAGCTGTGTTCTCCCCTTGTTAGCATATCCATGTGTTTCAAATAAGTCAGCTGTGTCCTCCCCTTGTTAGTAATACTTTTTATTGAATGCATTCTCAATGTGTCCTCCCCTTGTAAGTGTTTTGCAGTGTAAAGAATTTTGTAAAGACCTCTCCCCTTGTTAGTAATTAGTTAGCTTTCTTATTATATATATGCATATACAGTTTAAATGAATGAAAATAATATAATTATAATTTTCTGATATTAGCAACAGTTTAAAAAATTTTGTGTGTAGCAAAAGTACAACTGAAAAATATTAAAATTATATTAACTCCTATCCTTAAAAACATTGCTATTAACAGTGAAATTATTGTTTTATCTTTTTCATAATAAATTAATCATCTATAATTTTCATACAGATATATATATCTGCTTTGAAGTGGATTCATATGGACATTTTTTTAACAAAGCTAAGACAAAAATATGTAGAAATTCTCCAGATGTTTGTTTCAATCAAGTGAGTTTTTTTTTTTTCATTTTATTTTCAATGATCATTTTTTCAACATTGATAGTTACTATTATATTAATTAATGAATTTCTATTATTATTATTGTATAGTTATTTATAAATTAATTGTGTTTGAATTTCAAGAGCTTAGAAAGATAGTTACACAAAGAGTGCCAATTATTTTATAAGTCAGTATTTCTAACCTTTTATCATTTGAAAATATTGATTTGATAATACAAAATATTATTATTAAAAATCTGTAATTTATATAGAAAAAATAAACCAAACTTCAATGGAATTAGCAAAATATAATGCAAACTGCCAAATCCTTTGAATAATTTTAATTAAAATTTTAATAATTGGAAATAATTTTTACTAAAATTAGTACCATATCATAATAAATTTACTAATGATTAAATCAAAGAGTGGCACCATCCATGAATTAATGATTTACCTAGAATTTTTAAATTATTTGAAGAAAAACTCTCCAGCTGAGGCATAATTCATTTTTCTGGAAAAAATGAGTTAAAATTGTGTCTAGATAAAAAGATCATACTATTTATAAATGAAACAATTTACTGTCACTTTCTCTCAAAATCCTTGCTGTTGGGTTAATAAAAGTTTATAATTAAAAGTATATTCTGCAGCTGAGCAAGTGAAACGTTATAGAGTTAGTAAGCAGCAAGGGGTTTAGTTTTGTAAGCGATGCTCTGCAGATGAGCAAGTGAAACGTTATAGAGTTAGTAAGCAGCAAGGGGTTTAGTTTTGTAAGCGATGCTGTGGAATATACTTTTTTTGGTGAAGAGATTTTTTTTCCAAGTTCAGAGATTAAAGTATACTTCAGCTTTAAAAATTGATTTTAAGTCTTGTACGTTTTGTAATGATGCTTGTACACTTCTTTTCAACATTTGATATATCAAGTATATTCACCTTTTTTCTGCCCCTTCAGAGCATTTTCTAATAAACTAGTCCATTACATTTTGTTAGGCCAAAATTTCTTATTGAATAAACCTTACAATATGTTGAATTACTGTATGTATAAGTCAAGAGAAAACCTAACTCGCCGATTGTAGCAAATTCATGTTCATGTGGCCGAAAACCCTTGATTCCCATTTTCTCAGTTCATCTAATAAATTTTCTGCTAGATTACTTAAAAACAAAAAAGAAAAAATTTGCCCTCAGGCGGAGTTGAACCGCCTGTCGCCTTACTTCACAAAGTCGTAGAAACCTCAATGTTTTGAAAAATTTTGCCGATTTTAACATTGAATAAAATCTGTTCTAAACAAGATTTTTCAAAATGGAAAAAAAGGTCCACTAAGATTTTCAGTCGCAGAGCAATGTCAGAAAATTTCAGCAATTTTATGCAAAAATTGTAGCTTGTATAGGTTGTCTAATATGTGAAAATTCGATATCTATTTTCCATTATAGTACGCTTACAGTATGACATATCTTGATGTGTTATACACCAAATTGTTCAGCTTATTAATGAGAATCGATTGTTACCATTACCGTCGAAATCGGAGCAATATTAAGTCCAAAAATCACCAAAATAGGTTTATAACAACGGTACACTTACAGTATGATTTAGGTCAATGTATAATACATTACATTGTTTACCTGACTAAGCAATCGAATGGTGCTATACTCAGCAAAATCAGAGTAATATTGACTGACTTATTAAGTCCCGTTATGAAATGGCACTTAATAAGTCAGTAATGTGCCGTTTATGAAAATTTCGCGGTTTTTGGCCCTTTGCCAAGGCCATTTCATAACGGGACTTAATAAGTCAGTAATGTGCCGTTTATGAAAATTTCGCGGTTTTTGGCCCTTTGCCAAGCCCCAATGTGGTTTTGTGAAATCAAATTTTTCCAACATCCTACACTCACCCCAACGGTCATATAAAAAAAAGTTCAGATAAATCGGCCCAGTAGTTCCTGAGAAACACTACCATCAGCACCCTCCCTAATGTTAAATGAATGTATCAAATATATTAAAAGTAGCGCTACTGCGCTACCTCTGATAACTCTAAACTGCTGTTAAATATTTGATAGAAAAGTTGTTTATTAGGAAACATTTTTGACTGAATAAATTTTTTTAGCCATTTATAATCAAACAATGATTACAAAATATATTTTTAAAATCTTTTTGAAACTAATATATGAAAATTTTTCTTAACTTAACTAAATTAGTTTATTAGTCCAGTTTAAAAAACATATGAAAATATCATAAACAAATCCATCAGATTAAACAACATTTAAATTAGAAAAATAAAATTTTTAATATTACTATATTAATTTTCTTCTTTCTGTCTTGGATAATTGCAGATTAATAATACTGAAATAGTATTTTTCTGACTAAACAAAGTTTTAAAATTAGAATTTTTTTATAAATATGATACTGTATTTATATACAATATTATATATAAAGATAATGTTTATAAAAATTAATAAATGTGATCAAAATCACTTTAAAAATAATTATCATGATTATGTATAAAGAAGCTCCACAACTTGTATAAAGCTTATGTTATTAAGAATAAAGTTGAATTTTACTTACATGGATTCTTACATTATAGGATGAAATAATTTCATCCTATAATGTAATATTAATGTAATGTAATAGAATATTAATATTAATAATAATAATTATAAATAATGGTCATATAAAGTTTTGGTTTTATTACAATAAATTATTGTATACTGTAATAATTTTAATATCAGTAATATCATTATTGAACCATCATTTTACAATCATGTAAAATTACAGCAATTTTTCACTGTTTACTAAATTATAAAGATGATTCTTTAATAATTTGCATAAGTTTAAAATTTTAATTAATTTATTAATATATTGAAATTTTAGGATTTTATTATTGAGTTAGAAGGTTCTCAGACACTCAGAATATTATGTTATGAAAATCATCCTACTCAAGGTGCTATTCTGAGAGGAAAAGCAGCATTAGAATTAACACGTTTGTGGCTGAATGACAAAATGCAAGAAAAATCAATTAGTGTGCAAGAGGTAAATAAATGAAATTTTAAGAGAGATTTAAATTAGTATTATTGCACCAGTCATAACAATTATTACTTTGCAGTTTATGCTGACTATTAGTTTGAAATTTATATCAGCAGAAACAATATTGCAAAGGATTCCATCTTCCAAAACAGTTGGTCTGTTTGGAGTTAAAATTCAACAAGTTTGCAAGTAAGTAAAATTAAAATCAATTGATTTTATCTAAAAATATTATCTAATACAAATTGTTATTTTTAGAAAAGAAAAAACTTCCGTTCCATTTATCATCACCAGCTGTATAAGAGAGGTAGAAAAGCGTGGAATGAATGAAATAGGAATTTATAGAGTTTCTGGTTCAGCATCTGATGTCCAAAAATTAAAAAAGTCATTTGAAACAAGTAAATGTTAAATTTGTTCCTTATTAATTAACAAAATCTTATGTACACTCAAAAATTAGATAACATGCAAGGAATTGATTTATAAATTAATTTCTTGTTTAATCTTTAGATAAATTAGCTGGTTTACAAAATGTACTACAATTTGGGTGCTTTTAAAACAAAAGCTGAACAAAAAAGTTCAAATTTCTTGGTTTATTTTTGCTGTATAAATTGTTTATTGATCTTATTTATCATATATTTATGGTATGATACTGCTTCATGTGGCATTGTCTCCCATTCACAACATTATAGAACCATATTGTTCCCTAATTGAAAGTATAATCATTATATTCCACCTAATCCCAAAATTTTTATTAAAGATTATTTTGCTGACTTACAAAATTTCACTTGTGCAATGCATATAAGTATCCCCAGTTGATGTAAATATTTATATATAAAATTTTCATTTAAACAAAATTTTTCATAAAATATGCTGAAAAGAATACCAAGTCGAAAATTGTAATCTCATGATAGCAAGTGAATTTATGCTGTTACTATGTTTTTGTATATGTGTTATGCATTATTTAAGATTTATCAAGTAATAAACATACTATAAAGAACAGCATATTTTATTCTGTATTTTATAAGATGTGTTTTATTGCTAAGAATATTATAATAAGAATTTTGTTACTTTGCAAGAAAATATAATATATGGAATTTTTAATATATTAGACATTATCAATAGTTGTATATATAAATTTAAACTCAAAATGATTCAGAAGGAAAATTTTTATAAATCTTCACAGTGCCTAATGGATTATTTCCATACAGATTAAAATGACTGATCTGCTAAAAAAATTATCCTATAATACTGTATTTTATTTACTTCATTATTGCAATTCCCACATTTTATTTTTCTTTAAGATATCAAAAATAGAATAATATACACAAGTATTTTTTCTAAATTATCAATCTATACAATACAATACAATACAATACAGTACTGTAATTTTTAATTGTAGTGGCATAATGGTGATTAGGAAGAGTAAATAATTCTAATGATACTATTGACAGATAATGATAAATAATATGGTATCATAAAATTATAACACATAATATGTACCGTAATATTAATTCCCATCTTTTAAATAACATAAAATTATATACTTTAGCATATTTTAAACAAAGTAACTACGAGGATTATTTTTTAAATAAGGTCCGTTTTTTAATCAAAAGAAAAATACTGCAAATATCATTAAATAATATTTATTATTCCATATTCTACATACTTTCATCTACTTTTCTATGTAATTTTCGTTTTTGTTCAAACATTTGTCTTACCGTTCAACAAGTTTTTGAATTCCGACGTCAAAAAAATCTGCCGCCTGTGAAGAAGCCCAATCCATGCTGCAGTTTTCACTTCTTCGTCGTCGTTGAACCGTTGACCACCAAGGAACCCCTTTAAGTACCAAAACAAGTGAAAATCACAGGGTGCAAGGTCTGGACTGTAAGGTAGATGATCCAGTTGTTCCCATCCAAAAGACCTGATTAGACCTTGTGTTTGTGCAGAAACATGAACTTACAGTCCAGACCTTGCACCCTGTGATTTTCACTTGTTTCGGTACTTAAAGGGGTTACTTGGTGGTCAACGGTTCAACGACGATGAAGAAGTGAAAACTGCAGTCATGGATTGGGCTTCTTCACAGGCAGCAGATTTCTTCGATGTCGGAATTCAAAAACTTTTTGAATGGTATGACAAATGTTTGAACAAAAACGGAAATTATGTAGAAAAGTAGATGAAAGTATGTAGAATATGGAATAATAAATATTTTAATGATATGCAGTATTTTTATTTTGATTAAAAAACGGACCTTATTTAAAAAATAACTCTCTTACAATGTAAATTTGAACTTTTTTGAAAGATGAGGAGTGCTTGTGTATAAATTGTTATTTTGATTAGTATTCAGATGATAAAGTATCAAATTTCATCAAACAAAGCAGAAACTTTATTCTCTATTATCTATATATTAAACATTCTTTAGAAAATATATGTAATTGTATATTATTTGCTTTTAATTTTTATCATTTTTAATAAAATTCTGAACCAAAAAATCTTTTTTGTTAAATATTTCCTTAGCACAAGATTTAAAAATATGGCATTGGCAAAATTCTGTGAGGACTTTGCCAAAATGTATTCACTTTGACATTAGATTAGCTAATACAAGTTTTAACTATAAAATAATTATTACTAATGGCTCTATTGTTCTATCAATTTGCTGAATGGAGCATAAACAGAAAACCAAATAAATGTTTTAAATTTGTCTTAACATTTTCAGCTTTTTTAGTATTTACTCTTAATTGTTATTTATTTAATTTTTAGATGTTTATGAAGCAGAACAATTATTAAAAGAAGTTGACATTCACACGGTAACAGGTCTTCTTAAGTTATACTTACGTGAATTACCCGAGGCTCTTTTTACTGACAATCTTTACCCAAAATTTTTCATGGCATTCAGTAAGTATGAATTTTTTTTAATTTAGATATCATTTGCCTTAAGATGGAATTTACTTACCACAATGTAAACTTGTATTAAACTAAACTTTATACAAATATTTAATTACATTTGCAAAAAATGTTAATAATCATTAATAAAATTTCAAAATATTAAACAATGTAATCTAATATATAAATTACTATGCAAGATTATCATATAAGAACAAAATATTTTTCATTTACTTCACCAGTTTTTTGTCAAATAAACAAAACTGGTTTTTCCATTCTCATCTCTTACATTTCATTCATATTTTTTCTGAGGGTTTGAGATGAATTTGCTGTTTTAATCTTCAAAATAAACTTTTAAAATTTCACACAATGGATTTTTTTGATAAGATCACTTAAGTATGCATTGTTTTATGGTTTAACATCACCTTTATTCATGATGATAAACACATTTGGTTTTCAATTTAATAATCCTATATTAGTGCATTAAGTTATAAAAACATTACTATTAAGAGTCGATAACATTACTAATGTCATTAATTATTATTAGAGAAATTTCATAATTGTTATTGAAATATTATCAACTAAAATTAAAATATTAAAATTTACTTGATAACATATGTCAAAATTTTTATGCAAATGTTTTTTATTTGCATTAAGCAGAGAACTTCTGTATAAAGTACGTTAACCTGATATTATATCATTTACATTAAATTTTACTTATATATACTTTATTAAATTTTATTTTTAGCATTTCATGATCAAGAAGAAAAACGAAAGCAGCTCTTAGTGTTGTTTGAAACTCTGCCACAAGTAAATCAAGCAATTATTTTATATCTGTTAGACCATTTAGTTAGGTAAGTTTAAATTTTCATAAATAATAGATTTGTGGAAATGAAGCCACAAACACTGTCTTTTATAATCCCGTATTAAATGAAGGAAAAGAAATAAAAGTGAAAGAATTAGTGTTTACAGATAGAAAATGAAATGGATATGTTTGAAATTTATTGGAGGACTAAATTCATTTCAGAAGGATTCTCTTCAGTACTACTCCATGTACAAAATGTTAGAATGTAGGGTACGTTCCAAACCTCAATAGCAAGTCATCAGTGAGTCTCTTATGACGTCAGAAATAACATCAATTTGTTTCTGGGACGACTTGCTGAGTGTGGTGATAAGATGGCGGCTAACACGAAGACAATAATGAATGTTATAACTTCATTAGAAAACAATAAAATTTATTTGCCAGTAAATAACAATGATGATGCTGATTTGTTACACTCTCTAACTTTTAAAATCTTATCATCTAGTAGGAATTACACTCTCTAACTTTTAAAATCTTATCATCTAGCAAGAACTACTTTCGCAATGTTGGATAAACGGTGTCAGCACACTCACCATTTTTAGTGTGTGCTGACACCGCTATGACTATGTTGAATGTCTGATGAGCTCAATACTGATTGGCTTGTTCAGCTTTGGAACAGTTTGCTGAGATTTTTTACTCATCACTGATTTGTCTGTTGAGGTTTGGAACACATCCATAGTTTTAAAAACTGTTGAACCAGTGGACACAATGCACTAAATACTGCTGCATTATCTCTTTTATCAGTATACTTTTGCCAAATGTAAGCAAAATTTATATAGCCTTTCAAGTTATCTTACATTATCCTTCTACTAAAACCATTTTTTTTTTTTTGTTAATAACAATTTTTTTTTATATTAACTATTTTTTACATTTATAAAAACTACATTCTAACATTTTGTACAGTCTGTTTAATAAAGGTGTAGACAATATCGGAAATGGTTTGGCTTTTGTGCAATACACAAAAACAGATGGATTCATGAGGTCAGGAGTTGATCATCATTCAATGCAAATCGGTAAAGTCCATGTAGTAACCAGAAAAAATGAACCGGCTCAAAGCACTCTGAGACCTCATAGTCATCAAAAAAATAATGCTCTTTGATGGGATTTCAAGGGATTTGTTTTTTTTTGAGCTTCTTCCATACAATTCCACAAGTAATTCGGAAGTGTATTGCTACCAATTGGACAAAATGAGTGATTCCATCATACAGAAGTGCCAGAATTGATTAACAAAAAAGGATAGTGTTTTACCATGACAATGCCAAACTTCATACAAGTTTGATGACTCGCCAGAAGTTGTTACGGCTTGGATGGGATGTGCTACCATACCCACCATATTCGCCATATCTGGCATCCTCTGATTATTACTTATTCCAGTCTTTAGAGAATTCTTTAGACAACAAAACATTTAGTTTAAATGAGGATGTCAAAAATCACTTGGTTCAGTTTTTTGCAAGAAAAGATCAGAAATTCTATGAGCATGGAATCATGCTACTATCAGAAAGATGACAACATATGTTGGACCAAAATGGTCAATATATGATTAAATAAAATATTTATATAATATAAAAAATTGTCATTCATTTTCATGGTAAAAACAAAATTACACTAGTTTTATATTATTTTATATTCAAGATTTTATAGTTTATGCGTAATGAGTTTCTCATTCTTATGTTTACGTTGCGTAGCATTTTCTTCATTTTTTTTTTTTTGTTAATAACAATTTTTTTTTATATTAACTATTTTTTACATTTATAAAAACTACATTCTAACATTTTGTACAGTCTGTTTAATAAAGGTGTAGACAATATCGGAAATGGTTTGGCTTTTGTGCAATACACAAAAACAGATGGATTCATGAGGTCAGGAGTTGATCATCATTCAATGCAAATCGGTAAAGTCCATGTAGTCAGATGCAACATTGGGGGGAGGAAGGTATACTAGATTGGCTTTAGATTTCTCAGTCTAAAAGACTATTTCGTTTAATATCATTAACTTTAAAGCTTTATTAATACATTAGGTAGCTTAACAAATAATAATAATATTAATTAGAGCCATAAAATTACTGGCATTAACTGAATTATCAAGCGATAAAAAGGGTTCTTCAAGTGAGCTGAGATAAGTTAGTGTTCAAACATGCCACCTGCCACATTTAAAAACATTAGAGAATTAATCCTTCATCACAGGGAAAATGGGATATCTGTAAAAGACATAGTTCAGTATTTTTAGATATTTTTATTTAAAAAATTAATTATTTTTGTTTGATTCAAAGTATTTTTTTTTTACTGTTGAGAAAATAAAAATAAAGGGCAGAATAGTTTTCTCAGTGGGTGCTTGCTGATCTCCAGCACCCCGAGAAAACTTCTCTTCCCTTTATTTTTATTTTCTCAACAGTAATGAACAGTTCATAACCAAAAATTATTAAGTTTAATTTGATTGGAGAGCTGTTTGCTATCGAAAATTCCTGCGTTTAAGAATCGATAGGCAACATCAAAGTTGGGGGATTTTTTTCTGCTAATGGAATTTAGGTTGATTACATAAACCAAAAAAAAATGATTCTAATAAACGAAGGTAAAAACACTGAATTTGCTGATTTGTTTCCGTGCTATTAAATTTGATTTTATTACAGGGCTGATTCTATTAACCAGTGATTACAATAACCGGCGTTAGTTGCTACCTATTGATTTATTGTATTAAACCAAACAAACTATTCCATATTAATCAGTTTGTAATAAAGTTTTGGATTAAGCTATTTCAATGGTAAGAATAAACGGAAAGCATACATTTTCAATTATTTTCAGTCCCATTTAAACATTTTAAATTTTATCTATTATATAATATGCATATAGTAAGAAACACATCTGAAAATTACCGGTAACTAACATTAAATATTCAAGAGTTTAAACTTCTTATTTTATTAGTAAATTTTCAAATAAAATTTACTGCTTATAAGATGAACTTAATCATTAATTAATATAAAAAAATCACTTTTGTGAAGAATTGCTTCACAAATATGGAATTATTATTTAATAGAGGTAACCTATAAGAATTTTATTTAATTAGAAAATATTAATATAGGTTAACCTTAATTAAATTAATACGATTTTCTAAATTGTAAGGAGGTTTTTTTGTTTTATAAAAATTAAAGCAATCATAAAATACTGCAACAAATGTGTCAGGAATTAATCATGTCACCTATGTCATCAAAATTCTCCCCCTCTGTGCAATCTACCACACCCCTGTTTATACGGCAAGAACAGTCAATTTCATTACAGGCAGCAGTGCTGTGAATTTTCAGACATTGTAAGTGATCTATTTCCTGTCATTGCTGCTCCTATGGACTATGTCTACACCTTTATTAAACGGACTGTACAGTAGAAGACTACTGAAAAGAGGTCTTCCTGAAATGAATTTAATCCTCAATTAAATTTCAAACTTGTACATTTCTATGTTTTATAATTATTAGTTAATAAATACTAGTCTTTTTGCCACATTTGTTTTCCTCAGCATAGTACAGGATTATAAAAGCTACAAGTAAAATAAAATTCTAGAAAATCTAGAGTTGAAAAAAGATTAATCTTTTAAATTTATAATTGACAGGGTCAATCATCATGAAGCCAATAATAAAATGAGTTTACACAATCTAGCTACTGTATTTGGACCAACAGTCTTAAGGCAGGGAAATAATTCATCTAATTCAAACCAAACAGATCTTTTAACAGCGGGTACAGTAGATGTAATGGCACAGGCAGGCATTCTGTATTTTTTTCTAAAACGAAGAGCATCAGGACTTCCAATAAAATCAGAACAAGAAGCAACTGTTAAACAATAATTTTATAATCTGTATTTGTATTCAGATCAAGATAAACATTTTTTAGAGTATATTAAAAAAATGTACAAAATTTCTTATATTGTGCATAGTCCAGAAATGTGCAAAAGTAAAAAATAAAACAAAAAAAATTTATATAGGTAGGAATTATATGTATATGTTTATCTATTAAATAGGGCATTCTGATAAAGATATTGTATATATAAATATATATATATAGATATATAATAGAACAGTGCATATCAGAATATGTAAATGTCTGTAAAAATAACAAAAAATCTAGGGAATTTTTCATGTTATTAATTGCAAAGTACAATATAACAATTTAAATTTTGCAATATGATGGTTTTTATTCCAGAACTGTCATTTATTTCATTTTCTATTGTCCATATTTATATTAAATAAAAGAAGATTTAGCTATTTCATAAATATTTCTACTATTTTTCAAGTAAGACAGAAAATATACCTATTTCGTTGTTATTTTTGTATATATATATAAGTTGTCAGAACGTGGCATCATTCCACCAAACATCTATTGGTATATTCCAATTTTCATTTGTCAGTGTGCGTGTGTCTTTTGTGAATGTAGTGCATCTGTACAAAAGTTTTCTAACAATGTGATTGTTTATAAATAGCTTCTTATAGCTCTATAAAATGTGTTCAATCTATGTCATGTCATCCATATTGTGTATACAAAGTAAAATTCATGACTATAAAAAAAATTTAATTGAATTGCTAACAACAATTTTTAAATGTACTTACAAATGATAAACTTTGCTTTGCAATTACAATTTGCCAAATCTTTGGAGAAGCATATTGGCATCCTGAATATATTTGGAGGACCAATACCTTTTCATTTATTCATTATATACAGTTGAATTCTAAATAAAGAAAAATCTTTTATATTTACTTATATTAGTACAGAATTTTGCTATGTTTATAAACTGTAAAAAAAATTTTTATTCTATTGAAAATTTATTCCTGATTATTTTCCTTAATATTTCAATTCTTTCTGAATTCAAAATCAAATTTAATCACTGTAAATGTTTGCCTCACAATCAGAAATTGTTATGTAGTTTGGTGCATTACAATAATCTTCATCAAATAAATAATACTGCCATTACTGTACTTTAAGATGGAAATTTTTTATAAAATTATATTAATGTATTAATAAATTTCTTCAACACTATAGATTGTTTAATCTAAGGATGTAACGTCGTAGCCAGATTGTAGATTTGTGTAATGATATTCAGCAGAATGTAAAACACTGCTTTATAATCTGAGTTTTTTAATATGCAAAATAGCTGGTGTAAGATAGTTTTATAATAATGGTATCCTTGCCTCCTATAAATGCAGATAATTTATGCAAGAGTGAAAAGGTATATTATTTCTGACAACAGAATGTAATCACTGGCAATGAAAATTGTTTGCCCATCAGAAAGTCACGTTTTTTTGTATAGAAAGTACATTTCCATGTAAATTATACTGTTACCATAAAATTTAGCTGGTGCTTTTTTGTAATTTATACTTTCAAATAGAATATAGAATACAGACAAATAAAGTCCTTTTACAAAGAAAAAGATTTATCGTCTAGATAATATCAATTATTTTTGTTGTGTTGAAATTTGATTAAAATAAGATAGAAATTTCTGACTATGAAAAGTGATAAGATGATACTATATATGATTAGTTGGTGTTTTATATTTACTATAATATCTATTTAAATTATGGAAAATAAATGCTTTTACTATCCAAAAAATCAGTTTTCTGAACTAAACAAAATTATTTTTCTCTATTTTAACAGCAGTATAATTTTTAGTTACTGTTTTCAATTCATAAAAGTACTGTTTGCAGGACCTCCGAGAGAAATTTTCGGGCCCCTGACAAGTCTATGGACCGGGCCCCACTTAAAAAGTGCATCACTTTGATTTAATAAATAAACCATATAAAACATAAAGCATTTATTTAAAAAAGGCAAACAATAAATTCAGAATTCCATATATGAACATACTATGTTGTATATAAAGAAGTTTATTTTGGTACAACTGCTTTATCGGCAGCCTGCGAACTATCGGACGTGTTATGTGACACTTCAAGCCCAATGGTCGGGCCCGTGACAAAAGTCACGGATGTCACCCCCCTCTCGGTGGCCCTGACTGTTTTGCAAACCTTTTAAACTGCAATATTAGATTTTATGCCGTATTTAAAGCCCTTGAGATAGATTAAAATATGTCATTACATACATAATATCAGCATTACATCAAAATATATTAGTTTATCAAATAATAAGTATGTTTACAGTGTCACCATATATGTTTGTTTTCTGATTAATATTTTATGTTTACAAATAAGATTTATAATATGCATAAAGGAATCTTGATAAAAATATTTTTGATTTGCTTTCTTTAAAAAAATGAGCAAATATTAAAAAAATGTAAGCCTTGAATTCTATAAGAGCACAAGTTTGCATTATAACATTTCAAGAAAAATAGCATCAAAGAAAATTATATTTTTTGTAAAAATTTGTTTAGAAAAGTTTATAGAAAATATAATTTTTTGGAAGATATAATTATTTTATCTGAAAACAAATACTTTTAACTATGAAAACTATAACTATGTAATATGTTATTTTATTAACATATTACACAAAATTTTTTATGAAAATACCACTACTATTTATTATTAAAAAAGTATAAGCAGAACTTTAAAATATTATAAGTTGATCAATATTGGCTAAGGAAATAAATATTAAAATATTTAACTTCCAGATCCTGAGTTATGTCATTGAGCTTCAAATCTTTTAAAAAAAAAAAAAAATGGTTTGTAATGAATGTGCATTTTATTGTTTTCTTACATAAATCTCATTAATAGATTGTTGAATTCATATTAAATAATATTTTTATTTTATATATTTTTAAAAAATTTTTTTATATTATTTTTTTTTTTTTTATTTTTAATTTTTACAGTTTTTTTTTTATTTTTTTTAACTTGCATAACATAAAGCCAATATTTATGAAACTGAATGCTAAAACAACAAACTTTTTCTGAATTTGTATTATCAGAAAAATTTAGCATTTCTGATTTTTAGCTAAACTCTGAAGTAAAATGTGGCTTATCACATCATTCTATCTGTACCTCCCACTAATAATTTTTCAAATAATTAGTATATTTTTATGAAATGTGAATGTTCTGGCATTCAAACTTATTTTATAGTTTTATACATATATAACTTGCAGATTTATACAAAATTTATTTTAGTTTCTTATGTTTAAACGATCATACTGTTGATATAATTTGCCTATCTGCCTAAAAAAGAATAGTGGCCATTTAAACAAATTTTTTAGATTTTATTTCATATAAAGCAATCTATGAAGTGAAGTCTGCAACATGAAACATCGTTATTCATTGCAATATCATCATATTCGATTAATTAATATAAAACTATATAAAATTGACAGTAATGCCTATGATGTCATCTTAGATATTTACGATACAGCTTTCCTATCATCATATTCGATTAATTAATATAAAACTATATATAAAATTGACAGTAATGCCTATGATGTCATCTTAGATATTTACGATACAGCTTTCCAGTGTAAAATTATTTTGTGAAAGTTCAAAAAATATTTCCATATTTATTTGAAAGTAAAATATTTATATTTGTTTATGGCTATATCTATATAGTTAATAGATTCATTTATTTATAGCATAGAAATAAATATGCAAATATTTGTTGTATTTTCATTAAAAAAAAATTGACACTGGAAAGTTGTATAGTAAATATAAAAACAATTTTGTTACTATACACACAGTAATATATAAAGTTTAGAAGTTTTTATTATACAGCATTTTTTTTAAATGTTATTTCATGTAGTTTGTTATGGATAAAACAGAAATAGCTATAAAGATAATGCTATCAACTATATGAAGAGTGCATATCTTAGCATATAATACATTGGACGGATTCGAAATGTTAGCAGTTTGATGAGGTCGTAGGAAGTTCTACCATATTTAGGCCTGTTCCAAGTATTTGGATCTCCTCTTCATCTATCCACGAAGATCTCTTCGACAAAGACCACATTCATGTAGTGTCACTAGTTCTGCCATATTTAGATCTGTTTCAAGTATTTGGATACATAGGAAGTTCTGCCATATTTAGACCTGTTCCAAGTATTTGGATCTGCTATCAACTATATGAAGAGTGCATATTTTAGCATATAATACATTGGCCGGATTCGAAATGTTAGCAGTTTGATGAGGTCGTAGGAAGTTCTGCCATATTTAGGCCTGTTCCAAGTATTTGGATCTCCTCTTCATCTGATCCACGAAGATCGCTTCGATGAAGACCACATTCAGTATACTAGTAGTGCACAATAGACCAATGTTGGTTGCAGTGCTTGGGCTGAAAAAGGCCCCTCCCTATTCTATTACTACTTACTTACTAGTATGTGATCTACTAGTATAAAAATGGAAACAGTAGCAATTCGTGGCAAATGATTTGTTTTAGATTATAATAATCCATTTAAATATTTTCATATTATGCTTATTATTTTTATGCTTGTTATAGTAATAAAATTTTGGCATATTTTTTTAATTAAATTTTATGTTGATTATATTAATTTGTATAAAATTTAAAAAATTTGAAAGAATAGAAAGTTCAGAGAATACATCATTGATATATATAGAATTACTTAAAAGTTTATAGTACAAGCTTCACTAAATATGGATAGTATTGCAATGAAAAATTTGCATCATCTTGAATAAAGTTTTATATTGTAACAGATATTTTCATAATTTTTCTTTTTTTGTTTTAATAATATGAAAAATGATAATTACAAAAAAAATTCTATTGTATTTACATATAGATACAATTAATGACTACTACAATATTTGATTTTATTTTTAATTTTTCACTGAGCATAGTAATCATAAAAAACATATTTTAAAATATATGAATCTGAAGCCAAATTGATTAACTTTCTATAAGTTTCTCAATTTTAGTCCATCTGACAGAAACCAAACTTTGGGTAGTTTGGTGGCTGCCACTGTGAGTGTTGGTGACTTTCTGTGACAGAAGCCAAACTGGAATTAATAAATTTGGCTTTTGAGAGATTCATATTAAATATGCTTTTATAATATTTTTAGCAATACTAATTAATTATATTGATGATAAAAGTGTGAAATTTTTTAACATTGGCAAATATATAAACTACAAAAATAACACGAACATCTTACTGAAATTACACAAACGATCAAAATAATGAGATCCAAAATAATCTTCCTATAAATACAACTAATAATAAAAAAATATTAGGCATAATAAAAATGCTGTTAGAATAATAAACAGTTCTTCCTTTCAAATCCTGAATGGGTCTGGCATTTCCTCTTTCGTTAATCGAAAGATTAAAGGCACTCATCTGCAGAGAACGGAATTTCTTAAGCTAGAAGATAATTATTTTAGATTAGATTTTTTATAATCGCAAATTAATCGATACTTGCTGTATAAATAATCAAATCGATGGACGATTACCTGCTCTTCTCCTATTTCATTTGTGGTTTTAGAAACAATCCAAACTACATTTTCTGTGCACGGTGGAGTAGTTAGTGAACCGTAGTAAGTGTAGTATTTAAAATTTGCTTTTGGAAGGAGATTAGAAAGTCGAAAATGTCGTTTCAATTCTTTCGAAGAGCCTACTGTCTTAACATCATCCAAAATTTCTATAATGGGTTCTATATCAGGATTGTTATTTTTACTGACCTTTGAAACAATCGAATCATTTTTAAAATCCATCAAAATAGATTTATCAGAAGATAAGAGCGTAATATTACTTCGAACAAGACAGCCACAACTGCCAATCTCTCGGGTGTTAATCTTCCTTCGGAATCTTTGTATTTATGATTAGCGTGGACTAAATGCGCCTGTATAGAAAAATAATTAAACTATGCTAAATTACGTTATGTTAATTAAATAAATAATACTCACTTCTAAAGCGAGATGTGTATTATCGAAGCTATGTTCTGAACCTTTATCGTCTTTACTTCCCCAATGAAAATGCAATTGGATAAATTTGTATCCTTTGGTACGTTCCGAATTTACGAACTCAGCTATCAAATCTTTAATTTCTAACTGTACTAAACATGTAATACTCGATTATAAACGATTACGTACATCGTTCAGGCTCGAAACAAATTAATATGGTTAACATACCACTGTGACCATTATTAGTTAATGTCGATCTGTTGGAATAAATTTCATAGTTGACAAAATGTCCTAGAGGCAGATCCGATACTTTAGATACAGATTTTGTGTTGTCGTTAAGTATATTAATCGGCGATTGTTTGAATCCTCCACAGGTTGGAAATTCTTTCTTCCAGTTATTTGGTCCTTACAATAAGTATAATGTTTGTAAAAATATTTAGAATTAATTTTAGAATTCTATATCAGCTTACCAGTGTCTCCTTCGTAGCTCCACGTATTTTCAGACCCTTGTGACCAGCTGAATCCTTATAATTATAAATGAAAATTTTAAATTAGATATGCGAGATGACAAAACTATTGAATCTACTTTACAATAAAAAATCGCTGTTATATAATTACGATCATTTAATTAATAGATAAAAGTTACGTGATAGCGAATTACCATAAATATTTCAAAAGTTTTCAGCTCTACAAATAAAAAAATTCTACTTACTTGACGATAAGCAAGCGATTACTAGGAACAAAAACAGAAACATTTCTTATAATCTATGAAAATTTAATGTTTAAATATGAAATTTCTCGAGTTAATGTGTTTATCATTTATTCCGGAATTCTTTTTGTCGTATATAATTTTTATAAATGCTTTAAAAATAACTTGAAAGTTTACCTGATGCACTATAGTTTCGTATTATTTGATAAACGATATCGATACTGCAGAGAACAGAACTAACTCTGATAGGATTAACAATAACGCCTTAGACCGATACCTAGATAACATTTAGATAACCTTAAACTGTTTTCAATTGTAATATTACACGGAATATCTGCGTATCTTGTACTCTATTTAAAAATTAGAATATTTCATATTTGAAATATTCTAATTTTTAAAAATTTTTTAATAGGGAGTATCTCGAATAAGCTTTAAAAACCACAATAACTTAAAGAAATTATGCTTACAAGTTAAGTTTTTTAACAAAATCAGACAATATGCTGTCGTATAGATAGAATGTGATTACATGTATAGATATCGTGATTCAGTAAAATCTAAATTCAGTTAACATCTATCATGATTCTTGATTACAAGAGCTCCTATAGTTACGAACATAATTATAAGTTTTGTTCGTAAATCGGATTGTTCGTAACTCAGATATTGCTGTTATTTTTGGCTCCAAAATACTGAAATAATTTTGTATACTGTTAGGGGTGTCGGTTCTTTAAAAGTTGAGGTACGGAATTTTGTGATAGCAGGACCTCCCACTCAATAACCTAAGCGTTTAAACTCCACAATTCAATAACTTAAGCTTTTAAACCCTCATAACTCAATGACCTAAGCGTTAAAATCCTCTGGCTAACAATGTAAACTTTTCAACCCCATAATCCCCATAACGCAACCTTTTAAATCCCGTAGGTCCATTAATTATGCTGTTAAGCCCTTTAACTTCATAATTCAAGCATTCAAAATATGCTCTTTTAAAAAAATAAACTCTAGCTTTTAAATTAAATTTGTACAAAGTAAAGCTTTTTATTTCGTTATTTCAAATTGATAGAATAGCATATTAAAATTTATGAAAAAAGTAGAGATTATTAATTGCCTTGCATTAAATTATAAATAATTTTATCAATATTCTGAGGAAATATTGATAAAATTCCATACCTGCAAAAATATGAGGTATGGAGTCTTCCATACCTTCCATAGTGGAAACGACATCACTGTATACTGTATAATGAAATATTGATAAAATTCCATACCTGCAAAAATATGGGGTATGGAGTCTTCCATACCTTCCATAGTGGAAACGACACACTGTATACTGTATATTGTAATATATTTCACAGATTTAAATGAAAAATTCCGAATATAAAGCTAGGAATTTTTAGTTTAATCGCTGACATTTTGAAATACTACAATAATAATATGCTAAATGTGTAATTTTACATTAAATTGATTGCTAGAGCTTTGTTTTCATATTGTTTAAAATTGCTGAAGAGTTTTTGAAATTTCGCATTCGTAAATACAAATGTTCATAACTAGAGGAATGCCTGTATTCGATTTTACATATTTTCTAAAAATTTAAATGATCAGATTAGGATCATCATTATGTCAATAATAATGAACTGATTTCGATTATTTTTGGCACACTTGATCCACTATTGCATTCCTAAAACATAAGTGAATTTCATGCAAATCGAGCAATATTTTCGTGACATGTTATCATGGCAGACCACATGCGGACAAGTAGGATTCAATATTGTTCGAAGATTTAGTTTCTTAGAGGGCTCCAATAATGTGGATGAATTTCATTCAAATTAGCTAATATTTATGCAAAATTTTGTCTCAAAATATGCAAATGAATCTTTTATTACATTATAAAACTTGTTCACATTTAGATACTGGGATCAATCGCTGATTGGATATTTATTTTGAAATGGAGAAGAAAATTGATCTTTCCTCTATCAATATTTCAATAATATCTTGTAAATAGAAATTTCTGACTAAACTTTTGGATCTACTTGTACAAATAGTAAAAAAAAAATCATGTAGGAAATTTAAGAATGAAAAAACAAGTTTCTTCAATCTACACTACTGGATAACATTAGAGTTGATATCCTTTGTGGGAAGGGAAACCACATAAAACGACTAGGTTAATAATTAAGGATGGTTAAAATAAGCAGATCCACAGAAAATCTCATACAGTATACTCCCGATTGACCGGTGAATCGGGAAATGAATTACTCCGGATAATGGATTCCTTGGAAAAATGTTGAAAAAATCGAAATTATTGACACTATGCATTTAATATAGAAAATAAATTGCACACATAGGCTACATATTATATTTCAATGTTCTATAAATTATTGAAAAGGAAACAAAAAATGGATCCAAAAGCACAAAAAAATGCATCCAAAAACAATAAAAATACATATTATATTTCAATGTTCTATAAATTATTGAAAAAGGAAACAAAAAATGGATCCAAAAGCACAAAAAAATGCATCCAAAAACAAAAAAAATTTGCAATAGGGAATTATTGCAATATTTGTAATTTTAATTCTAATTTTTATCGCCAATTATTTAAGATATAATAAGAAAAATTAATATGAGACGTTTAAAAATCTTTCAGATAGCGCATCTAACATCGACAACCATCACTTCCGGGTTGAGGCTGACTACCGGTTAATCCTCAAGTCGGATAATCGAGAGCACGCTGTATTTATTCAAAATATTATTGATGGTTATTATTGGATTATAAAGAGGGTTTTCACAGGAGTTCCCAGAGATCTAAAAATTAGTAAAGATCCATTATGAAAAGGTCGAGAGAGGCTGAATTCTGGATTATTATTGTTTCTGATTAATTAAAAACTTATCATAAAAGTAGGCATTTTTTACGTTAAAATAATTAAGTTATTTCATTTCAAAGATATTGCTTTTACAACAATTTCCTCATCAAAATTGATACTGTTAAAATTTAATTCATTGCTGGCAGCTGTTAAAGCTATCAGATGACCAGTATGTCTTTATCAGTGACAGTAATAAGTATAGAGAGCGCCGAAGACAAAACCAGAATTGTGAATAAAGTAATTCCCACACTCATTATTTCAGCTGATGGCATTTTGATTTGTGAGGAAGTTAACTTGGACCTGTCCTATTTTTATTTTATTAATGCACTTGCCATTTTGAAAACTTGTTTTGCTATCCGAGATATATTAGTTTTTTTTATTTTTTTTGAATGAATCTTCAGCACAACGGAATTGCGGATTCGTATTTTAATCATCACTCTGTGAGAGGCTAATCTTTAATTTTTTAATGATCAAGATTTGTTTTTCAAGATCGGTTTTCAAAATGGCGGCGCGCACTGGTTTATGTACTGCATGTGGAGAAATACTATAATTTTATCGTTCATTTTCTTGAAGTCTGCACCAGATTTTAATTTATTTGTTCAATTATTGACGAAAGATGAACAGAAAATTCGCTTCACAGAGGTTTACAAGTACAGTATACACAATTTTGACTGATCAAAAAATAAACAGGGATTTATTATGTTATTAATAAAATTTGATATGAGTAAATAGTTTTATTTAATCACTGTAATCAAAATATATTATTCAGATAATAATACAGTATAGTCACATATAACATCCATTGTTTGCTTTTCGAAGAATTTATGGTACAATTGTGCCCTTAATGCAGCACGGCAAAAGTGGTACCGTTCGATAGGGGGGGTCGAAACAAACAAAAAATCCCTAGTCGACTAGGGGTCAAAGGTTAGACGTTAACGAGTTAGAGGTCGAAAGGCGGCATAGGTAGCAGAGCATGGGAATGGAATGCCCTTATCGAAGCACGGCAAAAGTGGTACCGTTCGAAAGGGGGGTCGAAACACACAAAAAATCCCTAGTCGACTAGAGGTCAAAGGTCAGCCGTTTGCGAGATATCGAGCCACAAAGGCGGCATAGATAGCAGAGCATGGGAATGGAACGCGTCGCGTCGCGTCGCAGACTGCGGCGAGGACTGGTACAACGTCAAATCTCGTGCATTGCTTACTACCAACTGATTGTTAGGAGCCTAGTGTGCAAAGATTGGTATACTTCGTTTACGAGGAATACAGATATCCAGCTTACCTCTAAGTTTCTACTTCCCTTCCCGGATCCCGACGGAATTATACGAATGCGTTTGAGATGTCAGATCACGCAGTTTTCCCCAGGCACTCAAACTATTTGGCCTCATCTAATGTCGGAACTCGCACGATAAACACAAATGAGGAGTTTAACGTTTCCTTTGATCGCAGATTGTGCAGGCGGATATCCCTTAGAGCACTTCATCTTATCCTATTAACCATTCATTCCGTCCGAATACAGTACAGCACAAGATACTTTCTGGCCGATCGATGCCCCCTCTATCAGAAAGTTATTCCCTGCAATTTTTATATTATATTGAAATTCTTTTTATTAGATTTTAGTAAGAAATAAATATTTCAGTTAGGAATAATACATACGCATATTTGGGGTCCATATAAGTAAACTTAGGAAAAATTTGTGAGGCCTCCCGCCTCCATTTGAATTACTGTATACTGTTCTTTCCTTAGAATATAAAACTTACAGGGTATTTTTTTAGTACTTATAGGCCCAAGCTTGGGTCTATAAGTACTAACTTTGGTTCTTTTCCGTTAGCCGGCCGTCGCGTCGCGTCGAGGGAGTATCCGGCCTTCGACTTAGCCTGACCTTGATTGACTTTATATTATTTTGTTGAGGAGCGGAGCGACGAAACTTATAGTGGTCCCGGCTGGTGCGCGTAGCGCGCTAGGAGCCCCGAAGGGGCCCGCGTCCCGGGACCGCTATTGGATCGGCCCCCTCCGTTGTATTCGACGGGCCCGCAGGGCCCCGTGTAGTTACCTTTATATTAGGCACCCGAACGCGTCTGAAATCTTGTATTTAAAAAATGACAGTCAGTTTGCAAGTTTAAGAATGTGTTTTATTATTTTTTAAATATGATTTACAGAGTACATAAATCGGCGGAATTTCCACGGAGGTCCGCCCAGCGAGAACCTTCCGGCTAACGGAAAAGTACGGGGCCTGCGGCCTCGTCGAAAGTTAGGAAGGGGGCCGATGGAAGGTTCTCGCTGGGCGGACCTCCGTGGAAATTCCGCCGATTTATGTACTCTGTAAATCATATTTAAAAAATAATAAAACACATTCTTAAACTTGCAAACTGACTGTCATTTTTTAAATACAAGATTTCAGACGCGTTCGGGTGCCTAATATAAAGGTAACTACACGGGGCCCTGCGGGCCCGTCGAATACAACGGAGGGGGCCGATCCAATAGCGGTCCCGGGACGCGGGCCCCTTCGGGGCTCCTAGCGCGCTACGCGCACCAGCCGGGACCACTATAAGTTTCGTCGCTCCGCTCCTCAACAAAATAATATAAAGTCAATCAAGGTCAGGCTAAGTCGAAGGCCGGATACTCCCTCGACGCGACGCGACGGCCGGCTAACGGAAAAGAACCAAAGTTAGTACTTATAGACCCAAGCTTGGGCCTATAAGTACTAACCTATAACCTGTTTTAATAATTTTTAAATTTTTAGAATGTTTATTTTGGAAATTTGAGACATCAACGGGATAATCCCAAAATGCCAAATACGTTTAGTCCCGACAGCAAAATGAAACAATTAAGAAGTGGGAAAATAATAGCGCCGAGAAGTGCAGCGGTACTATTACAAGCAGGCGTAACGATCGCGCGTCGTTGCACGCGCTGGGACGGTGCACACGCGACACAAAGTCTGTGCGCATGCGCGTTCAGATACAACCGACGTAACATCTGCGCAAGCGCCAGAATAGCACAGATTATCGGCTTAAATATATCCTCCGAACACTTCCTAGCAGAATGGTTAGGTAGCGTAGTGGAGAAACTGATAGACAGAAAACGCGGTTAAGTAGTGAAGTTTCTGGGCTTCAAACGGGACAGTGACAGGGAGTGGACTCATAGATGAAAGAAGGAAGGGGACTCATAGATGAAAGAAGTTAGAGAGAGGGTGGGCTAGTGGAAGGGATAAGACGCCGGTAGGTAGTGTAGGGGGGTAGTTAAAAATGGACTCATAGCTGAAAGAAGGGGTTTACAGGCGAGGAGTTAGGGAGAGGGTGGGCTAGTGGAAGGGATAAGACGCCGGTAGGTAGTGTAGGGGGGTAGTTAAAGAAGTGAGATTATGAAATTTTTTGAATATTTTTTTGGCCGCTAATAGATGGCGCCACGCGTGACAGGCGCGCGCGCATAACTTTTTGCGCGTGCGAGCGACGCCAGTGAACTTTCGGCTTCTATAACTCGTAAACGTCTGACCTTTGACCCCTGGTCCTATGGGGTTATTTTCTTGTCTCGACCCCCCCTATCGAACGGTGCCACTTTTGCCGTGCTGCATTAAGGCCACAATTGTACCCTTTCCTTTTTGGCTGGATTCTGCTTTTCACGGAATTACAAAATGTGATACCATACGATAGATCTCATCAAACTGGTCAAAAATTATAATAGAACCATGGACGAAAGCGACACCGGTTAGAAGATATTTCGAAAATTTTACCTCAGAATTGGTAAAAGAACCATGTACCGCTGCCATATTGAACGTGAAGTAAAACGTCACGTGACCATCATCGTAATTACTAAAACCTGCTATGGTTTTACACCTTGTTTTAAAAGCCAAAAATACGCCGGAAATTATTCTTACGATTATGTGGGCTATGATTTTATGCTGAAATCCATAAGTTACTTATGCAATTTATGGTTTTATATATTATATATTAATGTATATATGCATCAAGATATATAATTACATCATCTTGAAAATGTTCTTGCCAAGGAGTTTGAATATAATTCTTGCGCGACACCTTCAAGTTGTATTACAGTAAACACCCGTATAACGTGCTCTCCTACAACACGAATTCATATAACGAAATCGCTCTTCTATAACACGAATTCGTGTAATTTTACATTCTTGAAAGTGTCGCACAAGACATTGTCCCATTCAAGATGGCGTAGCGCACAGGTATAGATACTTTGTTGTGATAAATACTTTTTCATATAGCTACTTATCGGTACCGTTTTCGCGATTGATTTATATACTGATTTACTATTAGTAATATGACTAAAAATATTATGCAAAAGTCTCATCAGATTCCGTGAAAAGCAGAATTCTGCCTCCTTTTTTATTGGATTAAAATTATATATTTGTAAATTATTATTATAGGCCTAATGAAAAAATTTAAAAAATAACAAATTTAAAATTTAAATAACAGATGGCAGTATGTTAGAATATATTTTTCAAGAATTTAATTTTTTGGGGGAATTTTCCGCTTTTAAATTTATAATTTTTCAAATTATGTATTAATAAAATATTAAAATAATACTTCGACAAATAAAATATTCATTAATTGAATTTTATATTTAATTCCGTAGAAAGTTGTAAATGGTTATGTGATCTGCTGATGACGTCAATGTTTGGTGCCAGAATGACGAAACATTGATGTCATTCATAGCAGACCATGCCAAGTGGTGGCCATGCACGCCTAGCTGACGGTGTAGTCCGTTTCTTACTATCTCTTTTCCTACATTTTTCGGGTAATGAAAGATAAATAACAGATGTATATTTTACTAATACCTTTATTTCTTCTCCACTTATCAGATGGTGAGTGATATTTATTAAATTTAAATCGTTTTTTTCCCCTTCTTCTTAACATGCACGTGATTAAAAAAAACTAAGATTTTTTAAATAGTTTTAGCAGATAAAAATTGCTCATTAGGTTCTTAAAGTAGATATTAAATGCATAGGAAAGAAGAAAAAAAATATTTTTATTCCTACTAAAAATAGAAGACAAGTACTGTGGGGATGGCGATCGGGTTCGGTACTTTAATTTGTCAAATGGCCAAATTTGCGAATTTAGAATGCAATGCTCTTATCAATGACGCGAATAAATTAACGAATACAGATAATAATCAAAATCAGGAATACTATACTTGCTAAAAAAATTTTAAATCCAAAATGAAACTAACACACACTGGATGTGTTTGTACCACAGATTTCTATTTACTACTAGATAGCCTGGTGCTTTTGTTTTCCCTTTCTAAATCTGAGGCTAGCAATGCAGTGAAGCTACTGTCATTGGTTGATGTGAACTACTCTCATTGGCTACTGTGAGCTTCAGAAACGAATATATAAAATAATTTATTTATATTTTTTATTATATTTATTTATATAATTATTATAT